>JAMKQA010232124.1:0-23332 GCA_024699735.1 Posidonia australis
CAACAATTCTCCATCAATGTGCATACACCATATAAATTTTAGACTTTAAAGAGAATGAGATTTAAGAGTAGAGTAATATATATTATATATGTAGTGTATATATTATACATTACTTTTTATATTTAACTATAATATATTATAAATAAATCGGGTCTAGCAAGTCTGGGTCCACGGGTCCATGGGTCTCATTTTTAGGACCCAGACCCATACTTAATGGGTCTAGACCTGCGGGTCCTGGGTCCAGACCTGCGGGTCCTGAGTCCAGACCCGACCCATTGCCAGTCCTATATACAAGGGGTCAATTGTGTATTTTTGCTGAGAGATGAAATCCTCATGATTAGTGTAGTCAAGGTGAGTCACCCTGTTACCTTTGGCAACCAGGTGAGGTGGGGGGAGGGTTGGCTGCACACTTGTTAAGGTGACCGGGTTCAATGAGGTGATCACCTCAACTCGCCTGAGTCGCATCGTCACCTTTTCACCTTATTGTGGGGATTCTTTTCCATGTATTTTCCTTTCCTCCTTTGTTCTCTTCTCATATTTTGGTTCTTTCATTCTTCTTCTTCTGTTCCTCGACATTCTTTTCTTCTTCATCGTCTCTTATTTTTTGTTCTTCGCACACTAATCAACGTCTCATTTTTTTATTAACACACAAAAAAATTCTCATCTTTTTGATTATCTTCACATTTTTTTATTCATGTACACAAAAACAAATTCTCCTCGTTTCAGTCAACTTCACAATTTTTTATTTTTTTATTCACTCACACGCACACACATATATGCACTCACAAATTATCCTCTTTTCAGTTAACTTCACATTTTTTAATTAACGCATTTGCACATGCACACATGTATGCATGTACGCACAGCTTCTTTGTATGTAATTTGGCCTATTCAGCAATTTGGTCTGTTTCTGTTAACAGTAGGCTAAACTGCTCGATTGCTTCATTTACTTCTGTGTCTTGCAAGCCTTAGTATTATTCTCTTGTTGCCCTGCTTTGTTCCCCTTGTTCTCTTACTTTCTTTGACGCCATATTTTACCATCTCATGTTTTAGTTTTATAAGTAATTTCTTTTACATTAGACGGTAGCTCTGCTTTTGCTTCAAATGCCATTTTCTTTTGCACTTTGTTGATTTAAAGGCAAATAACAAAAGTTGTTTCCACTAAGATTTTCTTGTATAAAACTTATCATATTTATCTATACGATTTATTCCTCTTAAAACGTGTAACTTTATTTTATACTTGGTTTTTATCTAGTTATTGTGGGTCAATGCAGGTGGTCTTGACCACTTTTCTGATCTTCTACAACGTTTTCCAAATAATGTGCACATCTTATTGGAAATGGCAAAGGTCAGAAATGTTATAATTTGCGCATTTCCTTGAACATAGTTGATATTTATTTTCGTGGTACATCAGTTACATTCATACAAGACTATGAGATGGTTTATTTTTTAAAAAAATTATTAGTGTCTCTTCAATTCAATTGGGATTTGTCGTATTTATGTACTTATTTATGATTGAATGTATGTAACTTTTATCATCTGAAGAGTGTGTTTCATTGAGATACTTAAAGCAAGGAGGGCTTGGAAGTTTTATTTGTGGACTTTAATCCTTTTAATGTTATGGTGGACTCTGAGTTGGCCAGGGCATTATGGTTTTTAATCCTCACCACGTTCAATTCCTGGTGTCAACAACCAAAAAAGATATGTTAGTCATTGATGGATGGGGGTAAAGCATGAAGGATGATAATGATTAAGTGGCAGTTGAATGCTAGTGTCAAGACAAAGAGAGAATAGAATAAGTAGAAGGCTGGAAGCCTTCTTTGTAGCACTCAAAAATCAATTTTGCTACTCAAAATAGCTTTCTGATAGTAAGTGAATCCATTTTTCATCTGGTTCAAACCTCTAAATTCTAGTTAATAATTGGAAAGAGATGATGCTCTCCCTAAGTGTTTTTTTTGTATTTGGTATTTAATAAATTCTTATGACATAATGACAACTTTTAGGTTATAATTGTTAAATATATTAATCATGCACTCATAACACCAATTGGTTTTAGTGTTGTGGTTAACAATTATTAGTATAGGTTACCTCTTTATTTAACTGGTTCTCTTACAGTTCCTTTTTTTCCTGGTGAAGGATAGGGTGTTTTATTTACCTAATATCTAACACAGCCTTAATGGTTCATATTTCTAGTGATGTGTGTGTTTGTTTATCTATCACCAACTACCTCATATTTTGATGCTCTTTTTTTTTATAATGTGATTTCAGATGTTTCATTTAGAGAAATGGTTATAACTTAAAATCCATTCAGTAGGGCTGATTTTCATAATTTTCTTTTCTTTATACGGTCTAAAGGTTGAAGCCATTGTTGGAAGAAATTCTGAAGCTATTATGAAATTTGAGAAGGCAAGTTTTGTATGATTATTTCTGTTATGTTGTTCCTTCTTCCTTGCAATACCCTCAAATGTTTAGTCATCCATAGGTTCGCTCTATTGATCCATACGTTGTAACATACATGGATGAATACGCAATGCTTCTTAAAACAACTTCTGATCACTCAAAACTAAGCAAGTTGGTGCATGACTTACTTAACATTGATCCTGCAAGGGCGGAGGTATTTGTTGCGTTATCAGTTTTATGGGAAAAGAAAGATGAACGAAGAGCTCTGGCTTATGCTGAGAAGGTTAGTCCTTGATATCTGTGATTCCTTTCTTGATACCAATCTCTTGGATATGCAAGGAAGACCTTGCAACTGTCCATTATAAGTTGATTTATTACTTCTCATATTTTGCTGTCTCCAACCAGAGTCTCAGAATTGATGACCGGCATATATCAGGCCAGATAATGAAGGTGATTTGGTTGTGATCCACACAAATGGCCTGGAACTTTCAGTAGCATGACATGTATTTCTGAAGGTTTTTATTGACTTATTGCTATATCTTAGAGTTTGTATCATGACATTATGATATAATGATCTTTCCAGGGGAATCTTTTTCTTTCCTTGAGGCGTCCAGATGCAGCTGTAACGGCTTTCAGGGCTGCGCAAGAACTGAGGCCTGATTTGCGTTCCTACCAAGGTATACTTACGGGGCAATTACAGAGGGTACTGGCAGTCTAAAACTTTTGGTATATATTTAAGTTCAAGTCCTGTCTGCTGCAGACATATCATTAGACTACCTGATTCCTGAGATGTCAAGATTGGTTGTTTATTCTACAACATCTATTTTCATCTTCTGTGCCATGAGATGGGTCCAATCCTGGGGGAGATTTGTTTCAAGGACATGGACATGAAGTAGGAAATAGAAGTTCCAAATTTATTTTTAAATTGGTTCCAAATTTATATGTAGTTGTTTCGTGACAAGTGCATGTATTGGGAGTCTTCTATGATTTTATTGTCACTTCTAAAAGATTCAAAGATAAGCTTTTGACCTTGAATGTTATGCTCCCCACAACCAACTCCATTTTTTTGCCCCAACAATCTTTCTCAGTTCCTGGCTCCCTCATCCAGAGCATGAGCATGTTGTGTCAACTCTTGATGGACATGATGGAAGTAGACTGCTGAATATAGTTTAATGAAGTTGACTTTCCCTTTGTTTCATACTTTGAAAAAATCAAGCCTCGTCCAAAGGCTTTACTAATGGGAGAACATGTGATGATTTATTTTAGGTCTTGTTCGTTCTTATTTAGCAATTTCTAAAACGAAGGAGGCATTATATGCTGCTCGAGAGGCAATGAAATCTATGCCCCAGTCAGCAAAAGCACTCAAGCTTGTTGGTGATGTCCATGCTAGCAATGCTGGTGGTAGAGAAAAGGTACGACCAAGAAAGTCGACTTGTAATTATTTTTTTCCTGGAACTGTCAATACAAATAGCTGGCATTTGAATAGTTGTGTCAGTCAATCCTGTGGCTGTGAGTATTTCTGAATACTTGTGCCCATCAATGCTGTCTTGGAATTTGTTGTCATTTTAGTCAATTCATAATATTGTCTTCTTCCAGGCAAGGAAATTTTATGAGGCTTCTCTTCGCCTTGAACCTGGTTTCCTTGGAGCTGCTTTTGCACTAGCTGAACTTCATGTTGTTGAGGGACGGACTAAAGATGCCATTTCTCTCCTTGAGAGATATCTCAATGACTGGGTTGATGATTCTCTTCATATCAAGTTAGCCCAAGTATTAGCAGCGACAAATATGCTATTGGAGGCATTGCCACATTATCAAGCTGCGTTAAGGTTAGAATTAACTTGAAGTTTGAAATTTGTTCTTCAAAATTGCTAGGTTGATCAAGTCCTAAAGGGCCTGTGATGACAAAAAGAGGTAAAGACAAAGAGCTTGCTGTATTACTAGGGCTCACTATCTTTATATAGGATTAAGGTTAGAATGTAAAAATACAATAATATCCATAAGTTCCATACATCACATAAAAGCTAACACTCCCTTTTAAGTTGGAGTATATATATATATAAAAACTAGCTTGGAACATATAATAAGAAAATTGGTTGTGAGAGGTTTAGTGAAAACTTCAGCCATCTCCTTGGCAGACAGATTAAAAGGTGTGCAAATTCTTCCATTAAGAACCTTTCTACGAATAAAATAACCATCCATTTTAATATGCTCAGTCTTTTCATGAAAGACTAGATTTTCTACAATATAGATAGCAACGTGGTTGTTACAGTACATATGTAAGCAAGTAGTGTAGTTCTCTTCAAGATCCTTCTATGAGTGTTTTGAGTCACTTAAGTTCACAAGCAGTCTATGCTATGCCTTTGTATTCAGCTTCAACATTAGATCTACCCATCATGGTTTGCTTCTTATTTCACCATGTGACTAGCTTACCACCCAAGAAAATGCACAAATCAATTGTAGATTTTTTATTTCCTCTATCACTGACATAACTAGCATTTAAATACACTTCGATACATAAGTGACCATTCCTCTTGAATAATAGTCCTTTGTGATCTCTTTGTATACTACAATATTCTCATTGCAACATCAAGATGACATTGTCTAGGTTTAGCCATAACTTGGCTAACTATACCAACATCATATGCCATATCTGGCCTAGTGATAGTGAGATTTATAAGCTTTTAAACCAGATGCTTGTAGTGAGAAATGTCATCAAGTAACGGTGAAGTTTCAAAGCACAAATGATCTACCGTACATGTTATTTGGGTGTCATGTTTTGCTCCAAATAAGCCAGTTTCCTGTAGTAAGTCCATAGTATACTTTCTTTGACTCAAATTTAATCCCTTGATTACTTTTAGTAATCTCAATGCTAAGAAAATAGCGAGGTTTGTCCATTTCATTTGTAACAAAGTGTTTCTACAAATACTATTGTCTTTTTTATGTCTTTAGTGTCACCACTTGTACGTAGAATGTTGTCAACATACATAGCCAAAATCACAAAACAAATGTCACATTTGTGCATAAAGACGGAGTGATCAACATTACTTCTATGGAAGCTAATATCACCAATAACTTTGTTAAATTGTCAAATCATGCTCTTGAACTTTACTTGAGGTCATAAATAGCATTTTTCAGTTGACATATCTTAGCCTCCACTTGAGCAACGTATCTTGGTGGCTGCTTCAAAAACACAGTCTCTTGAAGATCGCAAATTTTTAACATCTAGTTAGAACATAAGCTAATCTTTGTTTACTGTAATAGAGAAGATGACACGAATGGAGCTAATCCAAGCCATATGAGAGGAAGTGTCAAAGAAGTTGATACCATATGTTTAAGTATGGCCTTCCGCAATAAGTCAGACTTTGTATGGTCCATCTCCTAAATATTTGACAATAAACACTCAATTGCAGCCAACAACATCCTTCGTGGTAGGAGAAGGAATTAAGTCCCATGTGTCATAAGACTAAAAGGTAGACATGCCTTATTCATGGCATTTTTCCATTGGGGACTAGTAAGAGTCTCTTAATATGGTCTGAGAACAGTAATAGAAGACAAAAGCTACAACAAATTTACAACATGTGGTACCCAAATAGGAATAAAATACCACATTTGTTGGGGGATGTGAAGTACAAGATCGAGTATCTTTTCTAAGAACAATGGGAAGGTCAAGGTCAATAATTGATGGTAGCAATTGTGAATCTTCTTGAGTGGAGGATGTTGTCTTGAGAGGAAGAGCAGATGAAATTAGTGTAGATGGTGAAACCACAACCTGTGAAGGTGTATGTCGCTTGTATACATGAACCACTGGGGGAGGAGATAAAGTAGCCAATGGTGAACATCCAACTAGATAAGGAATAATAGGTAAGGACATCAATGGTTCCAAGGAAGAAGTAGGAACCTATGGTGGAGAGAAATTAGACTCTAAGACAAGTGTCTTTCCATTTGTTGTGAAATACAGAGTAGATTCAAAAAGTAACATCAACTAAAATGTATTGATGAGGTGTCAATGGATTAATGCAACGATATCCCTTTTGGGTAGGAGAATAGCCTAAGAAGGCACACTTTGTTGCATGAGGAGAGAGTTTGTCATGACATAGAGCATGGACATGAACAAAACATATACACCTGAGGACCCTAGGACAGAGGAAATAATGGGTCATTAGGGTAAAGTATAGAAGTGAGAGATTTACCACTAAGAAGAGAAGATGGCAAACAATTAATCAAAAAACATGCAGTAAGAACATGCAATAAGAACTACATGTCCTTAATATGAAATTAGAACATTCATTTGACACAAAGGTGCGTGTAATGTCAAGGAATGATGATTCTTCTTTTTAGTAATCCCATTCTATTAGGAAGTATGAACAGAACTAGTCTAATGAACAATACCATGAGCAGAACTGAAGGAGGAGAAGTCACGACTAATGTATTCCAATGTATTGTTAGTCCGTAAAATTTTGACACCAATACCTAATTGAGTTTTTATTTCATTATTAAAAGACTTGAATATAAAAAGTACTTGAGATCTAGCATTCAAGTGGTAGATCCAAGTGTACCTAAAATGATTATCAATAAATGTAACAAAGTATATACTTCTACCTTCAACAGTTAGGCCTAGGATCTGCAACCCAACCTTATTTGTTTGGATTGGATCGGGTTAAGGATGAACCAACAACACAACCTAATTTGTTTGGATTGGATAGTTTTAGACTCATACTTAACACAACCTTAGTCTGGACTCAATCTAACCTAACTTATAACTTTAGGTTGGTTCAGGTCGATTCTTGTGCTTTATATGCACTTATTAAGAGCTAAAGATTACATTTGTAGCATATTGTATAAAAATGTATAACACTAATAACAAATATAAAATAGTGAATAATTTGGTTATATTGTAGACAAAGACATGATTTACTAGAATTCCTTGAATAACATAAATTATTACTCTGAAGTTTATAAATAATTCATAGGAAAATGGTGAACAATATGGTTCTTTTGTTTTTGCTTGATGGGGTGAGGAGAAAAAAATGTGAAGAGAAGATAGAATGAAGAGAGAAGATGTCAAGATGCAATGGGAACATGGAGGAAACAAGATAAGAAGATAGGATAGAGAGATCTTAGAAGATGTTACGATGGGATAGACGATGGATGGGTGGGGGAAGATTACGTAAAGATAATAAGAGATGGTCTTTTGGAGAAAAGAGATTAAGGTTTTATAAATAAAGAATTATATATATAATATGTATTTATAAATATAAATAAATAATTATATATATATATTTTTGGATTTCGAGTCAAGTTGGGTCTAGTAACCCATCCCTAGAATTCAGATCCATTCCAAAAATTGTAGGTTTGAGATTTTTTTGAGCCATACTCAACTCTTGTTACAAAAAACTCAATCCAATCCAACTCATATAGGTTCTATTGGTTTGGTTTTGAGGTTAATCCAAACTCATGTACATCCTTACTAAATATCAAAATGAACTAAGACTATAAGTATTGAAACTCCTCAAGTTAGATTTAGGTGAGATTGTCACACGATGATGCTTCCCAAATTGATAGGCCTTACACATAAAAGTAGTAAGATAAAATGGTAGTTGACGGTGCATGAAACAGGCTGTTAGATGACCAAGGCAATGATGCCATTGAAGAAAGAGAACTTTGGGATTGACAACAATATGAGCGAAAGTAGTTTTGATGATGTTATTCAAGTAGTACAATATCCCAAGTTTAGTCTCTGTAGCAATCCTTTTTTCCTTGTACGAAGGTCCTGAAAGTATCAAAATGAGGGAAAGAATAAGTCGTAATAGTTCAACATCTTCGTCAAGGTACTATAGAAAGTAAAGTGACATGAAAATTAGATACATGATAGACATTATTCAATTTAAGGGAAGAGGGTATAGAAACCGCCTCTAACGGATAAATTGGAGAGAAGGCACCATCAATAGTTTGAACAGAAGGAATATGGTTATGCTTTTCTAATGAAGAAAATAGTGAATTGTCTCCATTCATGTGTCTTGTAGCATAGAGTCAATAAACCACTTACCTGAATGGCCACAAGAGCACTACTTGAGGAAGGAGCCAAAGTAAAGGTGTCACCATTGTTTGTAGCAAGAAGTAAGGGCCTAAATAGCAAAAGGTGGAGTAATAATGTCTATAGCAAGAATTAAATGAACTCAAGGATGAAGATGTGGGAACTTCTACCATCAATGATAAGAAGGATGATTCTTTCGACCATAGTGAGTACAAGGAAGGTAGGTGTGATGGCCACCATCACAATCATGTCTACCACGAGCATGTGCACCTACGGCAACATGAGAAAAGCTTTCAGCAATTAAAGATGGCTACAAAGAGTCTACAAATGGAGTAGTAATGGTCAACAGTCACTTAATAGATAACAACCGAGGCAGGACAATATCTAGTATCAAAGGGAAGGGCTCACCCACTATCTACTAGTGAGTCAAGCTAAACTATGAAGGAAGACCATTAAGGAACTGAAGAGTCTATATCTCCTCGCAGTAGTGCTATATTGAACAGTAAGGTCGTTGTTGAAGGGACGAAGCAACACAATCTCATCCATGATTTTGTGGAACTCACTATAGTAGTCATCTAGTGTAGGTAAAAAGCTTATCATATAACTCATAAATTTTAGAAGTATTGGAACCGATGAAGTAAGCAAAGGTAAGTTGTTTCTACATCACCTTTGTCTAGTAGCAAGAGCCATGAATTTTTCACTGTAGAGGCTATAGAAAATAAATTATCAAAGTAGATGTAAATTTTTTTTGACATTATGATTATAATCTAAAAATATGTCAACTTTAAAAACATCAACGTATCTTTTTTTTTAAAAGACTTTCAAAAAAGAACTTCAATAAAAAGAGAAAAATTACAATTATCCTCGATGAGGATATTTTTTTTGGAAGTGTGGCAGGATTGTTTCATTGCTAATATTATCAAATACATCTTTCTCAATATAAATTATTTAATTATTATTCATCTAATTATCTTCTATTCGATTTCTTAATCGATTCTTTATAATACCCATTGTGGAGAAAAATGTCTCAACTGATTTCGTTGCAATTAGTAGTGTCACCAACTTGAGTAGCAAATAAATTAAAGGATATGAGACACTTTTTCTTCTCTACCATTTTTTCTTCGAAGATGTCGAGTCTTTTCAATTTGCAAAAATCTTTATTGAACGTATCTTATCAACATATGTTTCTAACTAGTTATGAAGTATTCCACAGACGAATCTAGAAAAATCATATGGATAAAATTCAATTAGATGGATCAACTTCTCTCGATCATAAGCAGAGAATGAATTAACTTTATATTTGCTTCAGTGAAAGGGTTGTTTAAACTCTTGAAGTTGCGAGTCTATGAAAACATAAAAATTTCAGCATGATAATGATAAAGATTTGTTACTTTTGGAACTTTTTGTCTTAATCATTCTTCAGCTACATATTTTTCATTCATATCAGGCATGAGAATCTCATGTTATTCTCATGCTTGACACAAAATGTAGAGTCTCAATAAATTAGTCCATTCATCATCTTTTATTATCTGTAAACGTTTTTTTTTTACTCGTATAACTAAATTTATTGCATTTACAATATCTTACTCCTTTCGTTGTAGAGCTTATGACAATGTATATGTTATTGTCAACACATTTGTGCAAGCTAATGACATAATCAAAGGATTTCAACAGTCTTAAATGTGAACAAGTTTTAATTCTTCGTTCAGACTTCATCCCATCTTCTATGATATTTTCATTAACACCGAGCACTAAAGGGAATATGACAATCATGTTAATCAGCCTTAATGAGTTTTACTGGCACGTTTCAAATCAATTTCTTGATTCAAATACTTTCTTATTGAAAAATCTCGTGTTTACTTTTCATAAAGGTTATTATGATGCTTGTATGAAAATCCAACAACATTAATCACATTAGTAACTAAAGTATAGAGATCATCGATTTGATTAATGTTTTTTGCTACACCTACTGATGTCAATAGAAGTTGATTATTCTCCTTTAAGATTAATGCTGGAAGCTCATTGAACTTAACTGACATGTTATTAACTCTATTATAACCATAATCGCGTAGCTTACATGTACTTAATCCATGTTTAGAGAATAATTCATTAATTTTTCTTTCAATGTTGCAATACTAGTGTCTTTCCCATGAAAATCTCCTAAGAACCTTTCGATTACTTAATTACTTGATTTTTCTTATTAACAAAATGTAGAACAGACATTTATTTTTTCACTGACACATCAAGAGATTCATCAAATAACAGAGCAAAGAAAGAATTATCAATGTCTTCAATGATGTAATTAGTAGTTTCAACTACATAATAATTTACAATTTGTTTTTTAATATCATAAGAAGTTTGTTATTTCTTGGAGTATTATTCTATAACTTTTGAAAATCCTCATGTAACTTGTAAGAGATGTCTAAAGTTCTAAATAATTTCTTTGATTGCTTAAGTCTTCTGATCCATCATGACCTTCTTAATAATTTCTTCGATTGCTTGACTTTTATAATTCATCATGATCTTGAAAAGTTAATTCCTGTCTTAAAAGAAAGCGAATGATTTCTATTAATGTGTTTAAATTTTTTTATATTTCTTATCATTTGGCAAATACTATCGTAATTTACTCCTTTTCATTCATCAAAGCTTCACTTTTTTTCTTTGTTTGATTGTGAGCATTAGTCATATCTCTAACATGAGTTCTAATTTTCTCAATCTTTTAATTTCTGAAGCTTTCAACGATAAAAGTATTATTGTCGTTGCCATTTGGTTTAAAAAAAGAAGCAAAAAAAGACGATAAATAGCACCTTTGTCTATGCTATATTTGAGCTAGTATTTGTATTTCTCATTAGTAAATAAATCTTTAGTGAACTTTGGATACTAGCCTTAAATCAACTTTGAAGAAAATGCATACCTAAGAGGTTGAGTAGGCTTTCTTAGAAGATAAATATTATCTCTATCATTGTAGTGATAACTAGATGTCTTAGGTCTTAAATAAGGAGGAATATTTTCTAAATCAATCTCTATGTGATGATGCTTTGAAGAAGTCTTAGCTTCTTCGTCATTGATTTCGTATTCTTGGTGTTTTTATCACAAATCTATCCATAACTTTGCATAGAAAGAAAAGAGAAAAAGATACCATAGTATGATTAAACAATTAGTTGATAATTAAAGAAGTCGACAATAACAAGTGACATTCCTAATAAACAATTAAGCGAGAATACTTAACATGTGACATAACTCAAAAGCAAAAATAAAGTGGTTTATAAAGATTGTCATATTACCTTGTTCTTGGAAAAAGGAGGAGTCAAGCATGGGTTTAAATTCTTTAAAATTCAAAAACATATCGTGTTGTCAGAAGTTATTAGTTGTATAGAACTGGATTCCTGTATATTCAACATATTTCAATAATCAAAGCATCATAAGCACATGAAAATTTTTAATTTGACAATAGTAGTAGAAAACAATATTCATAAAATAGATGAACAACAAAGCTACGGTCTATAGAGGCTTACATTTTATTTAGATGGTAAAATAGATGAATGAAGAAGAACCATTTTAAAACCAAGTATCTAGTGAAGAAAGATTATTTAAAACCTACAAGGAAGGAATGTAGATCAAGAAGGTTAAATTTATATGAGGAACATTTTTTAAAATTTGAAAAACAGTATGTATAGCTAAAATTAAGAAACAGAGATCATACATCCATTACATCAAAAAAGGTTGATATCTATTTTATTGATTCATTATTAATAAAATCACCATATATATGAAGTTGATAACTTTTTGATTCCTTTATTTTCAATTATCGACAAACAACTTGTGCATAAAAAAAATGCAAAACATTATATACCTCATATATGTCTTTTGACAAAAGTGTTGAGCCTTAATGTCTCAAATTCTAATAAGGAGAAAATTGAAAAAATCATCTAAAGTTGCATAAACCATTAAATCCTGCCAATGAATCATTAGAGGCTTGTCACTCGTTGGAAGTTGAACAAGAGAAGATAAGTGACTGTGGAGACTTGTCGAAGCCCAAAGGAGGACTATTGGAAGATTATGGAGGAGTCGAGTTGATCTGGAATGCTGTTGCCTGCCGTTGACACCCATCATTGGGTGGACAGGGTGGTTCTTGGACGGTTGGACCTTGGTTTTGTTGGAAGGTTGTGGGTTGTAGTTTATGGAGGGGTAATTGAGGAGATCTGGTCTCATCGTCGGCCACTATTTGGTGGTCTTTGGGTGGCCCATTGCTCATCGGGCCGATGTCTCTTGGTTGTAGGGATTAAGGCACCCGAGAGAGGTGAGGAAGGGAGTCGAAGGTGTCAGGTTTGCGTGGGAGAGAGAATGAGAGTATAATAGAGGTTTATGAGGTCTATTTGCAAAACATTATACCTAGTATAATGTTTTTTTTCTAAAGTCTAGTGGAGGCAAAGCCCTTACTGGCGTCCACCTGAATCCACCCTTGCCTTCGCCAATGATGCCAAACAAGCACGAGCAAGGACAATAGAAATCATGTTGTTCACCATCCAAAGACAAGTAGTGCGACCCTCTTTCCTCCACGTTACATTAAAGGGTTCAACTGGAGACATAATATCAAATATCGACGCATGTCGTCGAAATTTCACCGACACGTCTTATTTTTAATTTACCGACACTACTTCGACACGACATTGACATGGAAGTTTTTTAAACAAATGTGGATTTTTTTTATTGTGTTTCCACAGACACGAACACGATACTGACATACTGACATTTTATCGACACATGTCTGTTTTTTAACTTACCGAAGTCCGATATGAAATTGACGTTTAAAACATTGACTGGAGGCTACCATTGGGTACACTCAAATTATTTTCTAACAGATCTAAGGAAGAAGAACACACAATACACTAGTGTCAAGGCATCAAGCGAGGAGAATAGTCAAGGAGTGGTCCAACACATGGATTGAGGAGAAGAGACCGTAATCCATGTCTGGAAGTCATGAGCAATGAACTGGAGCAAAGTGTGCTGAATTTACACTTTCAAACCATTGATAGGCTTTTCCGACATGGGAGATGACTGGAAAATGGGCAAAAGAGGCCACTGACGGCTTGGCCAGTAGTGGTTGCTACTAGTGGGTAAGGGAAAAGGTTGCTAGCACTAGGAGGCTCTGGTGGGGCCAGCGGCAACAAGTTCCAGCGGTGATGATGGCTGTGAGGGAGGGAGTTGTGGTGACTTGAAACCCTAACCCTAACTCTTGCTATCATGTGAAGACAAAAAGTAGAAATTGCTAGAGCTCATCATCCTTATATAGGATTAAGATTAGGATGGAAAAATACAATAATACCCTAAGTCCACTACATCACATAAACACTAACAGGGTCGAAAGCAGTAACGGCGTATGGTGCTGGACCATGGCATGCAGTCAGTTGTAAAATCCTGCAATTGTGTAAACTAAAAGACATTCACATCTTTGAGCTTTTATCTGAACTAAAAGGTTTTAATATCGTTTCAGTATTGTGCATTGCTAACTTTAGTTACAATACATTGGTGGGAAATTCAAAGTGGTTCTCAAAACTAGGCCAAGCCATCTATTAAAACTTAGTAAAAATGATTCACAATCTTTTTTTTCAGCTAAAGCTAAATATTCTTATGCATAACTTGAAAACTGGGGAGTGGTGCATTATAGCTTATTAGGGTTATTTTAGAGGCTAAGCATTGATGCCTAGCATTCTCATTACCTTTTTTTTGTATTCAACATAACACCACTTTTAAACAGCACACGAGTTCAAATTTTATGCATTCTTAACACCTCCTCTTTATTTTAATATACTGTTCCGCTGTTACTTGATAAAGCTATAGAAGTTCAATAATCTTACCTGAACCTCTATTGTTCTGTCAAGAATGAAAAAGATATAATGAGATGCACAGCTTGGTGCTCTACCCAGTCGTTAAATTAGAAGGATATACAAACGTATCGTACAACTGACCAATGGTAATCTTGTTAATCCTTGTATTTTATTAACTAATGTTCAGAATTCTTGAATAGTATAATATTGAAGTTATGAATTGTGTACAAAAATTAATGTAATGTGGGAAAAAAAGTGTGTAATGTAAAACAAATTGATGATACAAAGTTTCTAGTCAAAAGATACATATCCTGTTGCTATATTTAAAGATCAAATTACAGATTAGTTAATATTAGTGCTAGTTATCTTCATTGTTCTCTTCTTCTGTGATCAGTTTGGCTAACTCTTTTCATTCAAAAGAGAAAGGACCAGTTCTCTAGTAAAAATTAGATCAATAGTAAGTGGGCTAAGTGATTGAAAGAGATATGTCAGGTTGTGATAGGGATTATTTTTTTCATCGATCAGTCTCTTGCTGGTAAGGGGGCTTATATAAGCATTCTATGGTTTTTACTGAGTTACAGTTATATTGTAAATGGACTACTTTTTAATCCATAAATCTGGGTTCTGATGGGCACATACATTGTCATCCCTCCTTTTTAAAAAATATTGTTTTCCCACAACAATAATTTAGTTCACTGTTTATTATATAAATGTTGAATTCAGGTTTCACAGGGAAAAAAACTCAATTTTTTTTGTGCGCTGCAGAATAAACCCTCAAAATGAAGCTGCTAAGAAGGGTCTTGAGCGCTTGGAGAAGCAGATGAAGGTTTGTAATCTTCAAGTTTATTTACTTCATTTTAGCTATTTTTACTTTTCTTCCTGCTTTTGCTATTTATCTGATCTTTTTAGTTTGCCGATTTCATGGTTCAGCATTAGTGGTTACCTGAAGGCAGCATATGTTTTCGGTTATAACTGATTGACATGCTTGCAGGGAATGGATCCAGATGCACCAGAAGAGGATGAAGAAAATGATGTTGAGGATGCTGAAGGAGATCAAGAAGACGCTGAACTTTTGTGACATGATTAAAAACCCTCCAAGTCTTCAGAATAAACGTCCTGCTTCAAGATAAAAACAACGATTTAGTGATCTTAAAGAAAGAGGTAAATGCTCATCAATCATTGCTGTGTTCCACAAATAGGTTGATAATCATGCAATTTTCCAATCACATTTCCATTTCTTCCTGCTGCTAGTTATCTGGAGTGTAACCATATGGGAATTATGATTCAAATACCAAGGGTCTTAGAAACTGAATTATGCACTTGTGTGTATGGTGTTTATCAATGTATAGCCGAGAATTATGAAGAATGTGGAACCAAGGACAGGATCTGAATTTAACTGGTCACACATTTCTCCTTTGCCGTGCATTTGGAAGCAAACCATCAAACCAGAGATTCAAAGTGATCTGAAGTTGCTCATTGCAGCTGACATAACATTATCAAGTATGTATGATAGAAGCTACTGTGAATTCATGTACTGTCGTAATCTTTTTTATTTTTCGTCAAAGACAATGCCATTCTTGATTCTTCTAGAACTTTTGTTTTCAAATTCAAACTCATTATATCCATTCATGCAAAATGTATGATGCTTGACTTTGTAATATTTTCATCCACTGGGAGCACGTATTTGTTGCTTGTTTTGATCAAATTTTTTTATAGAGTTCTCCAAACATGTAATCCTCCATTTTTTATGATGTGATTGGTTGGGTATCTAGTTTTTTTTATGTTTGTCCTACAAGTTTACTACCCTTTTTAGTGTTCAAAAACCGTAAGTGTTAAAACTTAATTGATGTCACTTTCTACCCCTCTTGGGACAGCTAATCTTAGTATAGTTTGTGACTGTTATCTAGTTTTCCATAAAGCCAATAACAGGGTTGTAAGCCTGTGAGTCAGCCACATACCTATTTTTCACATTTTTTTAAGGCAATATAGGGTCTTGTAATCCACTTCGTGGTCTAAATATAGTCAAATTTTGTAATTTTTGGACTATTATTTACCATTGATCGAGTGATTCTATTTTAATGGCTAAGATTTACTATAAATTAGGATCTTACATGAAGGGGTTAGGGTTATCGGATTATACTGAAGAGTTTGGTACGTATTGGCCTACGATAAAACTAATTAAAAAATAAAAATTAAGTGACCGAAACCATGCTTACTATGGTCTCTAGTACGAAATCGGGCTCTTCCATAAAAGCCTTGTTGGTTTAACAAGATTTGTACTTTGTTTTGTTTTTTAGATAAACACTTGATATTAGTTGGCATAGGGTAATCAGGAATGGCAGGTAGCGTGAAATCAGGATTGGAACACCTCTACTAGTATGTGAGAGTTCTAGGCTTCAATGCTTTTAATTTGGTTGTCAATTTGTCAAGAACACTATTGAAGTTCTTCTATGCTTCCCTTAGAAGGACAATAGTTAATACTCGAAACATGGAGGACTAGTGTTATATGATTCTGTGCAGAGCTAATATTAGTTTTACAAAAGAAAATTGATGATTTTCTGATGGTTTATTATCGGTTTAGGCGTGTTAGAAAAAAGCCTGCAAAACTTTCTTCAGAATCGGTATTGATCGGTGAAGCTTTGCAAAACAAAATAATGCCGTCGAAGAGCGTCGAGGAAATGGTTAGTCCTCCACTTAACCATTTCAATACCATGAATAGCTCCAACATCTACCAACATGATGGAGAAGACCTCTTGCACATGATAAAGAGGAAACGTGAAAGGACAAAATTGCTCGACACTCCATTAACTAGCAAAACGGCCCCTTGGAGAGAGCCATTAATGAAGAAAAAGAACAGTGATTGAAGGCAATTCATCACCATGTTCTCAACATTTTTTTTGTTATAAAGTTAAAACCATCCAATTCTTGATAAATGAAAGACCATTTTAACCTATTAAAGGTCTCAATCGTATCAACTGAAGTCGAAGGAACAGTCAAGGGAGTCGAAGTTGGAGCATTTCGTCTTTTAGAAATAGAGATCATGGCATGTTATAGGAAAGTCTAAATTGAGACAAAGACAGTGTATTTAGTGGTAGCAGTTCTTCCTGCGATTCGTGAGATTCGAATTTAAGAGGAAGGTGTGAGTTTCTCTTTTCCTGATCAATTACATTGTAGTAGTGAAGAGTCGAAGCAACTTACTTCAGTATGGTAATCAAACTTCAGCATCATGATTGGTGGAGGAACCTCACAAAGTTCAAAAACCACAGTGGCCGTTGGACAAGATCTATCATCGGAGGTTCACTATCAATAGTGGATGTAGTTGCCTTTATGGTAGAAGTAATTGGTATGTCTTGTGGCAATGTCTTGTTTTTTGAAATCTGTAAGTTGCTATTAATATTTCTCCTGGCTATGTAAACCATCACTAAGAGACAAAATAAGTCCAAAATTACATGCCTCATGGAACAATAAGTTCTAATCAAAATTAAAATGAAGTAACAACTAATGTTCATCTGGCTAACACAAAGTTCCACAAAAAATAATATGCACAGTACATTTGGATTAACAGATTATTAATCAATGCATAAGATGATCTCCAGCAGGCTCAGAATGGGTCTGAAGTTGCCTAGCCAATGCAATAGAGGGAGTAGAGGTTTGTGAAGCTGATTGTGCTTGCTTCAATTCGTAAGATTGTTGCATGTTTGAGACAGAGTGTAGGATCTCATCTTTTTCAAATTCTGTACCTAGATTTTCTATCCAACAATGCATAAGAGAAATAATATCATTGATAATCAAATTGAAAACTTTTCTTGTTCCTCTAAAAATTTTATTGTTACGTTTATTCCATATTGTCTAGAATACAACTTGAATTAAAATATACCATCCATATAAAGAGATATCAAATTTCAATGCAGGTGGAAAGTTAAATAAATCTGCAATCTGAAAAACTACAGGATACATTGAGCATGAGATAAAAACATTCGAAATAGAACCAGTAAATGGACAATAAATAAAAAGGTGTGTGTTAGTTTCATAATGAATATTACAGAAGATGCATGTATAGAGTCTCTCCAACTTCTCTTACACAAGTTTTCCTTAGTAAGCACTTTATTAAAAAGTACCAACCATGGAAAAAGTTTAATCTTGAGAGGCACCCAACATTTCCAGATCTTAGAGGAGAATTAGAACCTATAGCCTCAACCATTTAAAATTTTATAATAGGATTTTACAGTGAAGATCTTATTAAAGGTTGGGGTCCATATCAGATTATCACCTTCAGGTAGTAAAGATATATCACTTAATATTTCTGCTAATCAGTCTGCCTGGGTCTGAATGAGTGTATAGTTATCGTTTAATGTGGAGTTAGAGAATAAGCTACCAAAGTCAGTCCTGAATATTTCCATAATCTTTTTAATTGAAGCTTTCTTATGTTTAGCATTTTTGTATAAGGCAGGAAACTTATCTCTAAGTTTTTCTCCCTTCCATCATTTATTCTCCCAGAAAATGACACTGTCTCCATTATTAACTTGAAAAGAAGAGAAGTAGTTTACAATATCAAATCAACCTTTGATATCTAGCCATAGAGGGGAACATTTAACAGCTGAGGAGTTAAAGCACCAGGCCAGGCCCTTGTGAAGTATCTAGTATTAATTCTTTTCATTTTAAGTTGAAAGAATCAGATAGCAGTTGCTATAACAATTTGCTTTTAAGTGCAATGTTAAAATTTCTCAAATTTATTATTCTCCAATTCTTTTATGCTTTTGATCTACAAATGGAGGCCCACTTAACCAAATGATAGTTATTGCTTGTTGATGAGAAATATTTCCATAGAAATCTACTTCTGAGCTTATCAATTTCTTTTTCCATCTTAGTGGGAAGGTGGAGTACCGAAAGGTAGCATGTAGGAATAACAGTGAGGACTGCATTGACAAGAGTCAAGCGGCCTCTTAAGGATAAGAACTTTACTTTCCAAAGAGATACTTGTTAGATATTTTCTCAATGATTGGGGTCCAGTCTTTATAGGTTGCTTTTCTATAATACAGCGGTAGCCCAAGGTATTTGATTGACAAAGCCTCAACTCTACATGTAAGAATTTGAGAGGACCTGGTGATGGAGTGTTCTGGGACTCCAATACGTGTGAGACAGGACTTATGAAAATTGATTTTAAGTTCAGAGCAAGATTGAAAACAACTTAAGATTCTCTTTATGTTAATTATGTTTTCCTCCTTTGCAGATAGAAATAAAATGGTATTATTAGCATATTGTATATTTAATATATTGTGACCTCCATTAGGGAATTGAATCCCAGATATGAGATTATTTCGTAAAGCAAGGGCTAACACGATTTAGAATATAACTAGCTACAATAAAAAGGAGCGGGGAGAGAGGATCTCTCTGTCTTAGCCCATTAGAGGTTTTAAAGTATCCCTTAGGAGAACCATTTATCAAAACTGAGAACCTAGCATAGCTGATACACATCTTAATCTAAGAAATCCATTTAGTTCTACAACCTAAACCATCGAGAGATTCCAATAGGAAATCCCAATTAATATTGTTAAAAGGCTTCTCAAAGTCTAGTTTTAAAACATAATCAAGAATGTCAGCAACTTTAATATAGTGTAAGGTTTCTTGTGCAACCAGGAAACAGTCTCCTATGTTCCTTTTTGAAAGAAAAGTACATTAGGAGTTATCAATGATATTATTAGGAATGAGGATGAATTTGGATGCAAGAATTTTTGTTATGATTTTGTATAAACTGTTTACTAAACTTATAGGTCTAAAATCTTTTATACATTGTGCACCTTCATTTTTTGGGATTAAAGTTATGAAGGTCTGATTAATAGGAGCTAAGTATTCAGAGTCTGTAGTGTAATAAAGATGCTGGGAAATCTCCAAGATATCAAACTTGATGATTTCCCAGAAATGCTGAAAGAAAATCAAAAGGAAGCTATATGGACCTAGAGCCTTGTCTCCAAGCAGTTGGCAGATATTTTTTTTAATCTCTTCCATTGAGAATATTCCTTTCAACACTTTTGGATTCAGAATTTTGTTGGGCAGAAGAATATCCCAATTCAGGGATGGAGCATTCCTCTTGGACTTATTAAATTGCCAGGTAAAATGTCTTTCAATCTCTTTACATATTAAAACTGGAGAATATATCAGATTATCTCTTACATTAAAGGAGGAGATGGTATTAGCTCTCCAACGACACTTTACTATATTATGAAAGAAAGCTGTGTTTAGATCTCCCTCCTTAAGCCACTGAATTCTTGATTTTTGTTTCTAATAGGCTTTCTGTTATTGTAAGAAGAGGTAATGCTTTGTCCTAAGGTCTCTCTTAATATTCCACAGGTTATCTTGAATCATAGAAGATTCAGCTAGAGAATCAATGTATGATATCTAGGACTCAATATATTTTAACCTGTTTTTCCTTTGTTCCCTAACTGGACCAACCTAGTTTTTAATTTGTTTTTTCAAAAATTTGAGTATGTATGCTAAGGTAACAACAGGGGATGAAGAAGAACATATAGTGGGGTGGGGCCTCAGTCCAACAGTTTTCGATGAAATCTGTAAATCCCCCAATGTAAAATCAAGATTTGTAAAATCTAAATGGGGTGGGCCCTCAGTCCATTGGGGCAGTGTCAAGGACAATGGGAATATGGTCAGATACCACCTTAGCCTTTCCCATACAAAAGAATTAGGGTATTTAGTCGACCAATCAGTAGTGATGAGGAATCTATCTAATTTAACTATAATTGGTTGGGATTGAAAATTGGACTAAGTATACTTGCAATTATTAGGGAACAGATCCATTAAGCAGTTGTTCTCAATGAAGTTATTGAAATTTTTCATAGAAGATGAAGTACCACTCCTAGAAGAATGTTCGTGGTACTTCATAATCCAATAACCCAATTGAAGTCAAATTGAAGTCTCCCCCAATAACCTAATCGGAATTAACCTTCTTACTGAGGGAATTCAGTTCCTCAATGAAATCTATTTTCGACCTAAAATCACAAGGTCCATAAACTCCTGTGAACTACCATTCATAGCTATTTGTACAATTCCTCAATTTCAAGGAGAGGCTATAAGTGATAGTTATAGTGGTGCATAGCTTATAGATTTTATCATCCCATCCTATGAGAATTTCCCCTGAAGCACCTAGTGAATGTAGGTGAAACCATTTATTTATTCTACCTCCCCTTAAGATTCTAAGAAGGCTAGGAGAAAGCATTTCTTTCTTTGTTTCACTGATTATAATGACATTGCTTTTATTTGATCTAATTAGATTGCATATCGCTCTTTTCTTTCCACTATTTCCCAATCTTCTAATATTCTAGGTAGCAATAATCATTAAATATAGGATGATAAACAGAGAGAAGCAAATTTTTCAACCAAGTTAGTATTGTTATCAAGGTTTATGTATGCTAATTCTTAATCCTTTCTAACTGTGTTAAAAAATATTTATGAATCTTCTAAGGAATTTAGGGTTATTCCAATTTTCCCACAAAAACTCTGAAAATGATCATAAGAGTTCCATGTAAGAGAATCATTTAGTAAATAATTGAAGTTTTCTTCATAGTAAGAACATGTAAGTGATGTGGCACGTAATGATGCAGAATTGTTCATTGAGAAATCATCATGCTGAGAAATACTTTCTGAATGGTTATTGTAATTGTTACCTAGAGCATGGATTGGGGTTGATGGGTGAGAACCAGGCACATCTTCACTAGTACAACCCAAGGCATCCTTTTCCAGGCAATCAAACACAGTAAGTACTTTTTTAAATTTAGCCATTGATAAGTTCCTTGCTCTAATCTCAACCTCCATAAATTTGATTGTTTCATCCACAGGTTGAGGGTGGTCTAAAGAAGGTGGCTCAGTGGACAGAGAAGTTGAAGAATTATAATAGCCTCCAGAAGAAGGAGGGGTGGGGTAGGGAGAAGACCTGCTGAACTGGTAGAAGGTTGCAGGTTAGGACTGGAAGATCTAGTCCACACATTTTTATCATTTCTAGAAGCTTTACCAACCTTGCCTCCTCTCCAGCCTTTGTTGTTTTTGAATGGTTTACGGATAGGATTCAAACCTCTAATATCTGATGAAACTGAAGTGCGTTTAGTAGGCCAAGTAGGGAGTGGATTGGGAGTAAAAGCAGAAGGAGGGCAAATGTCCCGACTATGCCTGAATTTGATAGGGTAGACAATTTTCCCAAAAGCAAAGAATCTGGAATCAGCGATATCCTTGTCTGGGTGTACCCTGATTCTTACCCTTGACTACCCAAAGAATTTCACACAATCAATAAACAAATCTACCTCTAATAAGTTAGCAAAACTAGAGACCATATGATAGAAGATATCTACGTTCTAGAGATGGTGTGGTATCTCTTCAAGTCTGATTCATACCCCCTCTTCCCTCAAAGTGAATACCGCATTAGAGTTGGGAGACCAGGAGATGAAGGAAGCAGATAACATCTGTAAGGATGACCCATACATACTAAGGGTTTCATTCCTAATCTTGATAGAGTGGAATTTCAGTAAAAACATTCCCAAGGAGAAATCCTATACCTCCACACCAGAGGTACAAACACCCCAGTGCTATACAACAGTACGAGAACTACCCAACTATTCTACAAGCAATTAAGCAGCAAAATAAAATAAAATAAATAAATAAAGCTCACTACCCAGACCTATGTGCGGCAAACGTGGCTCGAACTGATGCACCAGACTAGAACTGCACCTACACCCTAGCACTTGAAACAAGAAAGCACACGCGTGAGTGACAGGAATGTCACCCAGTACGCGCCCCAACAAAACTAAAAACACAGAAAAACCTTGTCAGAAGGTATCATTTTCAAAACCTTTATGTGCAATTCACAAAACTCGCAAACAATGCTTTTCAAACTTTCTTTTCTTTTCTTTCAAAACCTCATGCTCTTTTAAAGCCTTTATTCTCTACACTGGAGAAAATCAATCATTTCCATCTAGTTTCCTAGCCCAAAACATCGATTAAAATCACAGGCACAATTTGCCACACAACCGGGCTAGAAACTAGTTCTCAAACACAATTCCACAATTCC
>JAMKQA010232125.1:0-20301 GCA_024699735.1 Posidonia australis
ACGTGTTCCACACACGATTTGAATCACAAAAGGTGAGTTAAGAGGACTTACAAACCGTTCCACGTATGTGGAACGAAAATAGGGCAAAAGTGGCTGACGGACTGCGGCGCTTGGCCGGCGGAGGCGGCTAGTGCTGCTGAGCGGCGCAAGGCTAGGGCGACGGAGGGGGAAGAATGGGGAGGCAATCTCCAAGCCCTTCCCTTTCTTCTTCTTACTCGGAGGGTTCGACTTCAGCAGCCCCTGGTCCACAAACTCCTGAGTCTTCCTCACGCGGGAGACCTAGCGCTCGAACTGCTGGAGGGCACGGCGCAAGAGAGGGGCGCGGACTGCTAGGGGGAGGGGCACGGCGCACAGGCGGGCAGCGGTGTGCTGGGGCCGGCGGAGGCAGAGGCGCACTGCTAGGGCCGCGCACGGGTGTAGATGCGCAGGCGGCAGCGGGGTGCTGGGGCCGCGCACGGGTGCAGACGCGCAGGCGGCAGCGGGGCGCGGGCTGCTGCTGGTGGCTGCTTGGGACGGCTAGGGTTCTTCTCCTTCAACCAAGCTCTTGATACCAATTGTTGTGCGTGGGGAGGAGAGAAAACTAATTGCCCAAACCAAAACCAAGCAACAATCTAAATCACACAAGACAGAGATTTACGTGGTTCCCCGAATTGGGTACGTCCACGGATGGAGAGGTCGTTCTTCATTATGTGTAATTGGGATACAAAAGGGTGTTAGTCATAACAATGGGAATCCTAGTATATATATACTAGGTCCAAATGATTAAGTTGTCCCTAATTACAATCATAATTCAAGTCATATTCAACATCTTGGATTATAGATTCTGAAGCATCTTCTCACATGTCAAGTTTTTGTGACCTTTTCACTGGTCTTTCTTAGTTGTCTGATATCTGTCTTGTTGCCATTGTCGATGATCTCCACTATTCTATATATAGGGAAGGGATAGTTCAAGCCTCTTCCCAAATAATCCTTAACAAAGTCCTTTATGTACTTAATTTTCCTATTAATTTACTTTCCATCAGTACCATTACCAAATAATTATATTGTTTTGTAACCTTTTTTCCTTTCCATTGCAACATTCAATATCTACAAATGGAGCGGATTGATTTGGGTCATGAGCATGGATATAAGGTGTATCTATTAGTTCGTGATGAGATATCTCGAGGACTAGCACCTTTAGCTTCCACTACAGAGTCTCCACTCCTATGGCATTGCCATCTTGGTCATCCGACTCATCTCAAGCTTCAACAAGTCCTTCCTTGGGTCTTTGTTTGGTTGGTTGTAAGTCGTGTCAATTGAGTAAACATCATCATGTTACCTATATAGGCATTCATTTGTTACTATCAGTTAGAGTTTATTTGAGTTAGTTCACTGTAATATTTGGAACCCTACTTATGTCTCATCTATGTTTGATCATAGATATTACATTGTGTTCTTATATGACTACTCTACAATGGCTCCACCACCTTCGAGTCCCTCGCCCTTTGGCGAACTCTCCTTCCTCTTCTCCGACAACTAAGAGTTCTCCGATGCCCACTAGACACACTTGGCCCTCAAGCTCCTCTCTTTGGTTCACTCTCCCTCTCTGGTTTTCTCTTCCTCTCTCACTAGATCATGGCCCGACGCCAACCCCTCTCCTCTTATTCTCCTCCATTTCCGTCGCCATCCGTCGTTGACAACTGTCGGAAGACACGGCTATAGGGCATGACGAGGTGAGGTGGTTTGGCACCACTCGCAAGGTATGGTGGCATAGTGGAAGACAACATTTTACTATGCTCATTGTGTTTGGTTTGGCATTTCTCCATCTTGGTCCCACACCCACACACACAGGTCACAAAACACCACACAGTATAGGGAATCAAAGAAAGACACCAGCACAATAGAGGAAGTTAAACACAAACCACCCTTAATTACATAATCATAAAACCAAATTATCCAAATACAATCACATGGTTTACATTCATTTCTGGATAACTGGTCGGCCCAAAACGTGGTACTAGTACATGGCCCCAATCCACGGTACTCGCATGTGGGTTGAATCCATGGTTGTCCTATTCTAGGCACAGTTATTATATTCTACCCTTCTTAAAAGGAATTTCGTCGTTGAAATTCACTTCTAATAGAACAGGTAGGGGTACCACGATTGGATATCTACCTCACCCTCCTAGGTAGCCTCTTCTATGCTATGGTGTTGCCACTAAATGAATACCAGGAGAATGACTTTCTTCCTAAGGACTTGTTCCTTTTAATCCAGTATCTGAATGACATCCTCTACCACATACAAGTCCTCTTGTAGCTCCTCTGACTGCACTGGTGTCACCTGGGACGCGTCTGCCAAGCATTTTCTCAACATAGAAACATAGAATATGCTATGCACACTATAAAGTTCTGAAGGCAAATCTAACTTGTATGCCACTTCACCAACTCTTCTGGAGATCTAGTAGGGTCCAATATAACGAGGACTCAACTTTCCCCATTTCTCAAATCTCATCACTCCTTTGGTTGGTGATACCTTTAAGAAAATAAAGTCTTCTACTTCGAATTCCAAGGGTCTTCACACTCAGCACTACAATTGGCAATTTACCATTGCCCAGTAAGCAACAAATCTCTTTAAAATCATGTCTTTGAAACTATTTCCTTTTTCTTTCTTTTCAAAATCATATGCATGCTTTTACGTTGTCAAGCTCTTGGGATTTGATTTTATAGTGGAATACATAAAGGGAGTCACCAATGTTGCAGTCGATGCTCTCTCTCATCAAGCAGAGTCTATGGGGATCTGTGCCTTATTAGTAATGACTTTGGAATGGCTCAACCAACTCCGACAATCATATCTTGGGGAACCAAACCTAGCTCTTGCTACAGTAGTGGAACCAAGGTTAGCTCAACTAGGAGAAGTACAACTACAGCATGGGCTTCTCTACTACAAAGGATGACTAGTTATTGGACAAAATTATCCTTTAAAAGAAAAGATGCTCGTTGAATTCCCTAGATCTCCTACCGATAGCCATTTGGGGTATTTGAAAACATTGAAGAGGTTGAGAAGGAACGTCTATTGGAAAGGACTCAAAGGTGAAATGAAGAACTTCATTCAATAGTATGATATATGCTAGAGACAAAAGGTTGAGCAACTCTCTCCGACAGGTCTTCTTCAACCTCTACCCATACCAAAGCGTCCATGGGAAAATATTTCTATGGATTTCATAGATGGTCTTCTTCCTTCCAAAGGGCACATGGTGATCTTTGTGGTGGTTGATTGACTTACGAAATATGCTCACTTTACACCCATGAAACATCCATATACAACCACATCAATTGCTCAACAATTTCTTAACTCAGTAGCTAAGCTACATGGGTTTTCGAAGACCATCATAAGTGATTGAGAGGTTGTGTTCACCAACCACTTCTTGCAGGAGTTATTCAAGCTTCAGGGCAATCATCTCAAGCTCAACTCAACTTATCACCCCTAAACGAATGGCCAAACAGAGGTGGCAAACCGAACTATCGAAACGTACCTTCGATGCTTTTGTAGTAAGCAACCCCATACATGTCTTTAATGGTTAGCATGGGGGGAATTCAGGTATAATACTTCTTCTCATTCATTGACTGGATGTACCTCATTTGAGGCCATCTACGACATACACCCACCCACACTTTCTACCTATATTCTGGGAACAACTTGAGTTTAGGTTGTCGACACACAACTCCATGACCGACATAAGATACTTTCTCAGTTGAAACTTTAGTCGTCAAAAGTTATCAAGTGTATGAAGAAGAATGCTGACCTTCACTACACAAACTGGACCTTCACCGTCGATGATCTTTTTTGAAACTACATCCTTACAGGTAAGCCTCAATGATTGATCGACGATCCAATGAGCTGGCTGCACACTTCTATGGACCATATCCAATACTGAAGCGAATTAGGGAAGTAGCTTATAAACTCAAGCTCCCTAAAGAAGCTTGTATTCATCTAATCTTCCACGTTTCCCAACTTAAGAAAAGCTAAGGGAATGTGATACCAATGACTTCACGACCATCTACCTAGCCTATCAACTCATGAGAGGGAAAACAGCCAATAAAAATTTTGGATCGACGAATAGTCAAACACTGAAGAGTTGCAGCTACAGAAGTTCTGATTTAGTGGTCCAACGCCGTCAAGAAAGATGTCACTTGGGAAAGGTACAATGAACTCTAGTGAAGATTTCCATCTTGGGTCGATGAGGATGTCGCCCATGTTATGGGAAGGGGAGTTGATAAAAACCCAGCTCATGGGACTTGATCCGATGAGGCTGAGTCAACGTGGTTGGGAAGGTTTAGGTGTTACGGCAAGTTGTTGTGTCATTGAGGTTGTTATGAGTTGTCGGGAATAAACCAACATCTATTAGACATGTGGCCAAGGAGATCTTGTTTGTTAAGATCTACGTCAATTGGGTGTGGGTCAAGTGAGATATAAATAAGTCTATATGGTGAAGATGGAATATATAGAAAAATACAGACGTGAACCCACTTCCTCTTTTTCTTCTTCTTCCTCCTCTTCTCGTCCCAAGCAAGGGTTGAGGTTCTCCTCCCTCCGACCTAAGTCTTTCTCTCATTTCTCTCTGCATTCCTCTGTGTGGTTGATGTGAGCCAACACCATAGGGAGGAATCGACGTACACGACTACCACTCATAGTTCAACGATCCCTCCGTCTTCCGATCGTAACACACCACCACCAACATGGAGAAAGAGGTTGACATGGAAGGAGAAGATGATGAAGACAAGGAGGAGAGTCCACTGACGTTGGAAGAGATGATACTTCGGTTGGACTTAGAAGAGGAGGCTGCGAGAAGAGCGAGAGCTCTCGAGGAAGGTGAACTCATGCAGAGGAGAATGTCATGTGTCAACAGCCCTGATATATTGAGGCCTGCAGGAAATGCACTGAACCAGTATCCTCGCTTCTCGCTCGAAGGTAGACACACCATGTGCCGGTCTTCGTTCCGTAACTTGGTGTGAAGGAGAAGAGCGTGGTCTTGCCTGGAACATTGGCTGGGGAGAGTGTGGTGTGGTGCAAGCCTGGGGTGGTGGCAAAGTTGATAGGCATGGATGCCGTGCCGGTGCCGGTTAGGCGTGGAAGGAGGAAGCTGCAATCTAGTGGCAATTATATTGGCAGGATGAAGAATTTGATGAGGATGGGAAGGTTTGGAGTACTGGAGAAGGAAAGGTTTGGTGTGGAATGGCATGGTTGCAAGGCAGTGAGAAGCAGTGGTGCCTTCAGGTGTGAACTATTCAGAACACCGAACAAGGGAAGAGCAGACTTGCGACCCATGCGGCCAAACCTCCCTCACCAAACCTTTGAAAGCGGTTGATTAATGATCAACCTTCAGCTTATTAACGACCTATCTTTGTATTTGTTAGTTTTCGTCTGGTTTTATAACTGGAGCTAGCCTGTCTTCGTCTCCTCGGAGAATAAATATGTCGCAGGATTACATATATTGTATGTGACATATTAGAGATGATTGACCATATTACTAAAAACCTTTGTGTTTGTTTTTGTTTGGGTTTACCATTATGAATTTTTACCACTCTTCTATAAAAAAAATTCACTTATAAATGTTCTAGCTAGTTGACAATTGCCACTGGTTTCATGGATCTAATCATGTCGTTGTCATTTACTCAGAAAGTTTGGACCAGCATAAGATTTCCAAGTACAAGAGAAACTATTCTCCTGGGCAAAGTTGCTGAAATATTCTGATACACTCGTTGACTACAAAATAAAGTAACGGTTCGTTGACATATACATGACTACAAGAGTCTCAATTCAAAATTAGAAACCGGACAGGTCCCTGGTAACCCACAACAGGGATTGCAATACACACATGATACATAACCAGAGAATTAAAGGGCCGGGTTATATTATTACAGAAAAAGAATTGACCTACATATGAGTGCCTATATATCAAGAATTCGATAATATTGGACCTATGGATGAATAAAAAATATCACTAAGAACATTCTGAACTTCTCTTGAACTATGCTCGCACCTGACAAGATTAACTAAGAAGGGGAACAAGCGTGAAACGTGTCTCCTAAATGAATCTCGTTCCAAACTGTTCAAAACCTGCATTGCCTGAACCCCCAGAGAAGTTCGAGCAGCCAGTTCCTCTTTCTTGGCAGAACCTAGTGGGAGTATCCAGTGTAGGGTCTGCCTGCTGTCTGAAACTGCTTGTGTAGGTTGGCATCCAGCACAGTTCAGGTACATCCATAGTATCTTCTCACAAACTGCCACAAGTTGGGCTTCTACATCGATTTCTTCAGACATTGATGGGTTGTCTGTAAGGAGAGTTTGTAGAACCCTAAGGTAGCTTTGGTAGGATTCATTCTCGAAGTGGACCACTGGTGGCTCTGCTAGATCCAGTTGAGTGCAAGCTCTTTGAAACTTCTGCCGTAAAGTCGTTTCCGTGCTCACTTCCGTTGAATGTGATGTGATCAGCGAAAGTATCTCCAAGAGAATTTTCACATGGGCAGATGAGAAGGATTTAGAGTGGGCATTGTACAAGCTTGTAACAGTCTGTTAAGGAGAATCAGTCCCACATTAAAGAGTTCACATCACATACATTTTAAGTATGAAGATTCAAAAGAAACTCACTAGAAAGACCAAAAGGATGTACCATGAAACCAAACAAAAGAGAACTTAAAATTCCCTAAAGCAGACAAACAATAGAATGACATGTGAGTATTCTTGGATCAATTCCAAAATTTCCTGATTGATCAAGTTTCTTTAGCATGGACTAATAGGATGGAGGAATATAAGCATTTTTCGTAAATGATGACTGCAAACTGCACCTGTCTGCCCTAGTTATGAAATAGGTGATGGCTAAAAAATTCCAGTTACTGTAAAACAGAAATAAGGATCCAAGAGCATTTATGTTTTCCATCAGGTATGAAGTTGGGGACATCTGTTTGCATTCACATATTTTTTGGAACTCAAGTACACCATGTGGAAGGCAAAAGAATATGGTAAAGGACGAGTACCTGTACTAAATGGAGTTGTACAGTTATATGACCCCTCATTCTGATGATTGTATAGGTTGCTTCCCCCATATCATTTTCTTCCACATCACTGTCAACAAATTCATTTTGTGAGTAAAATTCTGCATCAGAATTAGCTTGAGCAACATCAGGAATCTCAATTTCCTCCATAGTTTTGACAATTTTCATGAATTCAGAGAATGTCGATTCAACAGCTTGTTTTAGTGACAGCAAAATCTCACTCCACTCTTTTTCTGAGAGCTTGCTACTTAGGCTTCCTGTCAAATGGAGTAAAGCAGCAACACTTGTGCTTGTAGAACTATGATATGGGCTTCTTATGAAACTTGTAAGAGTAGAAACAATTTTTGGAAGCAGTGCCTGGACCACTTCAAAGAAATTAACATACAAGTCCACCAAACACTGTGTTGCAACTGATTGAGTCTGTGAACTCCACAAATCTGCATCCTGTTGTGCAGAATCACTCCACTGAGATGCCTCCGGATTATTACTCATGAGCCGTGAATCACTAAATATAGGGAAGATAACAGACTTGAAAACACACATCCAGAAGGGACGAGAAAAAAGGTGTCCATGATCCTTAAGGATGTTGAAAAGCACTTCAAGAGCCCCCTTTCTGATAGCCGTTCTAGGATCAGATGTTAACCTTGATAAACCTGAAAATGCACAAAAGATTTCTGTTAATGCTAAGTGAAAATTCAATATAGTTTACAGGAAACTAGACTTCAGGATATACCAGCAAGAAGAGGAACCCAGAAGCTGATGTGATCATCTTTATCTGTGAAAGTATCACTGTCTGAGGCATCTCCATTAACAGAATTGCTTTCCACATTCTTATCATAGCATACCAATCCTCCCTCTGCAAGTTTAACAGCACAAAACCGAAGAAAAGCAATAGCATTGAGACTCACATCACTATTAAATTTGCTGTTTGTGAAGGTAGTAAGACATCTAACACAGTCTGTGAAGGTTGTGGTCTCAGTCTCAGTTATGTAAGGGAAATAATCCCGGACTATCTTTTCCATGGTTTCAAAAGCCAACAGAACAATGTTCTTGCGCTCATCAGCAGCAGCAGTCGTGAAGACCTAAGCAGAATAATATTTCAGAATTTTGATTGAAAATGGACTCAAACAAAGGAAATCAAGACAAATATACATATAATAGGTCAGAAAGCTTCAGACAATACCATAAAGACACTTTTCCAGCCAGATTTCACATTATTGACTCGACTTAGAACCATCTGAGATATGCATCGAACTATTAACTCCCTAATTTCTACGGAACTGCTTTTCTGCATAACTATTACAAAAGGTCTCAAAAATTCATTCTGGAAATTGTAGTTTGCCAATTCCTCACGTTCCAAAAATTTCATCGCCAACTGTCTCAACGAATCCATCACAAATATTGCAACAGACAAATTTTCTGATATTCCAACTGAGACAAAGAAATCTGAAAGAACATTCCAGATGCGAGACCACACCAATCTGATTCGATTCATATTGTAGTGCCTGGAGACACATGAATAAGTTGCAGCGGATGTTAACATTTTATCTTTCATGCATAAAAAAGTGTTATTCAAGCAATGACATCTTTCTTATTTAATGTGTTTGATAGGAAGACTTACGCAATTTCAACTATTTTTGTAAGGCTGAAAACACGAGGGTCTGTAGGAGATTGTAGCTCGGTCATTGAGACCTTGCAAAGTGCTGTGACAAATGATACTATAGCCTCACTGTTCAACCTCTGGCTGTGAGCAAATATGTGATTTAGCTCAAAGGTACCAACCTGGTCTAACAAATTTAAGTTTGAAATAAAATTACTAATCTGTTCAGGACTAACTAGTCCTAGTCCTGAAGCATTGATTCCAAGTGTAGTACTGTCATAGGAACCCCCTCGCACAGCAGCCATCACAGCAGGATTCTGGAGAGCATGTGCTTTTTTCTTTAAAGATTGGACAGCCGGTGACTTCTGATGTTTTTCATCTGTTTCACTATGGGGCACTGTGAAAAAGGAAGCGTCAGTTGGTGCACCCTCCCCAAGCAGTTGAAGGTGCTCAAACCGAGATAAACATGTTAAAATATGTTCCCAGGCTTCTTGTAAATGGTTACCATCTTCAATGGCAATGGATATAATAGCCTGAACGACAGACATTGTTTAGCAATGATAAATAAAATAAATTGAAAAAGAGCACAGAAGGATAAATTTCATATCCTCAAAATGTAAATGAAGTTTCATCTAGTACAAAAATTACCACTAACAAAATACTTGAAGCTAAAACAAAAGCCAATGTTACCCAGAAAAAACTGGTTTGAAAGTTGTAGAGATCTGTGTTTAGCATGAAACATAGGGCTTGAAAGTCTCAAGGAAGTCGCAGCTGAATCAGATAAATTTATCTCCAGCAATTAAGCCAAGATTCAGAGCAATCCTCTAGATCTTTTGCAATGCATTAAAGATTCAGGCTCAATATTCGGTCTATTAGTATTATCGTTTCAACATTTAAAGTATACAGGCAGCAGACGGAGAACAACATAAATCTTGTTTATTTCCTTTATCAAACTGATGAACAGAGTGTGACCTGGAAATTGCAGAACCTGGATGCTAGAATAATTTTACCTGATGAATGGAGAGTGGGCAATGAAAGGCAAATTCTGGATGTTATAGTATGCTGACCAGATAAGCAAGTACTGCATATGCATTATACAGAATTCCATCCAATTCTAAGCAGAAAAAACCAAGCAAATAAATATTTTGCTGATGAGAAACACGAATATAAATAGAGATTGGGTTGCAATTTCCTTTTTGGCCATTGGTGTTGTGTGAATAACCAAACTTCTAAATGAAGGTATCTTTCTTTCATCTAAATGTGGACTCACTCTAGTTGAATATTTTGAGAAATTTACAAGGTATGTATTCCACCACCTTAATGATCTTGATTATCTTGCAAGATTTCACATAGACCCTCCCTCTAAAATTATCGCCGCTAGGTTTTGTCACAGGTATAAAGAGTGTGAATGTCAGGTTAAGGCCTTGAGAGTTAATGTCAGACTAACGCAGGAGTAAACCATTGCTTAATTCTTTGAACAATCCCTAATTGATCCTCAACGCTGAAGTGAATTAACAGGAGAAAACTTCATGATTACAATTTACAAGTATGAGAGTTTAAATATTAGAAGAAAAATCAAGTTTGATGTGGTTTTGTGGGAAGAAATTGCATATCACAAGCTAATCGCATTCTTACTTTCACAGCATCGACGTTCTTTTGCTTCATGTCCGCAGCATTATGCAGGTAAGTGAACTTAGCAACAGACGTAACAAAAGCATCTCTTTGTGTTTGCATAGACATCACTGAAGTAACATGTACAGCATATCGAAATCCTTGCAAGCAATTACATGTTGCAGCCTTATCACCACTCTGATCAAGAGTAACACTAAATGCAGCCATCATTGGAGCCCAGCAAGCCTCCACCATAAATCTCAATATTGTAGCATCTGTCATAGTATAAAATATAGGCCTACAATATCAAAGAAAAGAATATTCAAACATAAAATTTATGAATCAACCCATGTTCGTACAACTATAAGACCATCTTACTCTGATTTGCCACTCTGTGCTTTAAATTGCTCTTGAATGTGTTTAATGAGCAAGTCGTTTGCACCCAATGGTTTTTCTTCAGGCTGTTTCCACGTTACCAAGTTCAAAATGTTGTCAAGACCCAAAAGTTTATTGATGCCATTCGCCTGCCTGTGTTGTGGAACTGAAGAATCAGCTTTCATTTTTATTTCATTTTTCACAATGTGGTCATACAAGGATCCCAAATAGTCTTCTGGTAAATCCTTTCCATCATCTATCCCCCGATTATTGCGAATAAAATCTGCCTTAGACATCTGGTTTGACCAAACATGAGATGATAATTAAAATATAAATTATATATCACTTCAAATTAAGAAAAGTTGGAAACGCGTTAACCCCACCTTAACTTTGACCATGCTATTGTGTGCATCTGTGTTGAGCAATATAACAGAATAAGCCAGAACATAAGCTGTATCTGCACTAGTAAATGAACTGGGGTTGCATTTACAGTAGCGCTCTGCAAACTTCTCCATAATGCGGTCAATCTTCTGTGCTTCTCCAGGCAACCTGAAGCCACGCAAGAAAAATCTGATTGCTTCACCAAAACTCATTCCTTCAAAATTTAATGAATCCACATATGCATGCATAACTTTCAAAGGAAATTCCTCTCTGTCACCCAGATAGTCTCCAATCATTGTTTCATTTAATCCAGAAGCATTTCTCAAAAAAGAAGCTACTTCTTCAGGAGAACCACCAATCTTTTTGGTGCTGATCAGAAATTCAATGCCTTTGGATGGTTTCCTATTGAAAATAGTTATACCTTTCTGCAGACCACATCACAAAGAATGGCATTGCCCCATATAAACAACAAAATAGAGAAAAAAAATATCAGAACTTAGAACAGCAAAACAAATAATCACTTCACCTGAAATTCTATTTTGTAGGCCCGACGTTGCTCGAGTGTAAGAGCATCAGATAGTCCTGAATTCAAGTCAGACTGCAACTCAAAGTCAATTCCTGCTCCATCTTCTCCAGAAATTGGACTCTCAGTAGAAATGTCGACTTCAGGAGTTTTTGGAGAAAATTCTCCAATACGCAACTGTTGATCCATCCAAATCCCCATTGACTTAATAATACAAGCTAGGCATTTGACAGATTCAAGACGGAATGTCATATCCTGTGCAGGAGTAAGTGTTGTTGCAGAACCAGGAGGCACACCAAGAGCAGTTTTCAGAAGGCCATTGACGGTCCTGCAAATATCTGATGGAATTAAAAGTGCTTTAATATAAGTTGAATCATTGATACTAAATATAAAGGCTAGCATCCCTCCAAAAAAGGTCTAAACAGTAGTGATATGTATCTTGAGTGCATTGCACCACGACAAATTATCTGTAGCAGATCAGGATTTCTTGAAAAAAAACATCAGAAATGACCAAAAAAACATTAGTCATTAAGTCATGATTCAGATAAAGTACCCTCTTACCTTTCAAAAATATTAGGTGCATCCACATCACAGTCATAGTTGACAAATATATCAATGATTATCTGAGGGTCCTGAAAAATTTTCTCCAGCAAGTTGAGAACAGTCAATTTTTGCAGAAAACTAGGTTGAAGCACATTTTCAAGAACCCGAAGGACAAGCATGGGAAAGAAGATCCCTATCTCTCCTTTCAGCCCGGACCTGAACCTTGAAAGTAAGCTTATGAAAATAGAGCATAGCAACTGAAAGATGCTCATCACTGAGAGTGCACTATTCTTCAATATCGACAGACAAAGATATTGCTTGATGGCACCAAGAAATCTGCATGGAAATTTTGTCAATGATCTACTAAAGATTGAAGAAGGAATGCAACTGCTACAGTCTACAGATGATACCAAGTGATCATACACCATGCCTCTCACTCGATATCATCATTGTTGAGAGGCCAAAAGGTGAATGAATTCAAGCAGAGGGGAACAGCGAAAAAAAATACACTTAAAATTGCAATACAGTTGGCATATTGTTGCCCTCTACATGGATAAAAAATGAATTTCAATTAGGTAACAAGCAAGCCATTCTAATTGTTTTTCATTCAGCTAAAAAGATCATGCTTGATGTCAAAATCATGTGGTATGCAACTATTTGATCTCTTTTTTCAGTTAAATTTAAACAGATTATACTATTATTTGAGTTTAGTAGGTTTCTACTAAACTTTATTTAAAGATACTGTATTGGATGTTGATCTAAACAAGCCACAATGTTTAAGCAGTGAAAACATTAATTTGTTTCAAAGGATCAATTGAAAACAAAGGAATTAAATAAGAAACCTTTATCAAGAGACAAGAATACAAGGAAAAGACAAAAAAGACAACAATGACAAAACAGTTGGCTGAAACAAAAGGAGGCAAGATCCATTAACCTAAATGGCCACCTCGAGCCAAGCAGAGATGCATGCAACAGCCTCAACAATCAAATCCTCAACATAGCCCGAACATTCAAGAAGCTTTTCTTCCTTTCAAGCAAGCAACCTATTTCAACCAGATGTTTCCAAAAAACCAAAAAAAATTTCTGTCTCTCAAGCATAACCCCATCCTCACACCAAAACTCCCAAAAGAACTCCAACTTGAAATTCAAGAAGAAATCACAAGCCACAACCCCCTTTCCCAAAAACACACCCACCATGTTCAAGCAGAATAACACTCTGATAGAAGACGATGAAGGCTTCCTTCACCCTTGACAAGCAAAGCTCTAAGTTGGAGCCAAACCAAGCCATCACCCAAAACTCAAAGGCCACATTAACCAATTCCCATGAGCCCAAAAACCAAAACCAAGCCTCAAAAAACCAAGATGCCATCAATGCCAAATCCTAGTCTTTCATTTTCCAGCACTTTGGCATCAATGTTGTGCATCACATCAAAACAATCAAAGCTACGCATCACCAAAGTTTTACCATTCTTTCAACCACCAAATTGCCACTTGGCACACTCATACGTCCCCACAAACCAGGTAACCAACTTCTTTACCTAATTATTGTAGGTATCCTATTTTGGGATTTCCCAAACTCGTTTAGGTTGAAACCCCATTACCACTTCATACTATGCAAGTGACTTGACTTCTCCCACACAAACTGGTGACTCTATTTGTGTGTTTTGACCGTTAAACGCAGGTAGCTGACCATTCATGCATCTAACACTCTTGATCTACATTCTTATTGTTGGATGCAAGCTAACTTACGTGTAATCTTTAGTCGCATAGGAAGCCACATCCAATGTTTAAGTCTCAAGCTGCACAATTCAGCTAGTATGGTCTAATTTCAAAATTTTCCTTTTTGGAGGTTGACTTCTTTCCTTTCTTGGATCCATTTACCTCTATTAACCCTATTACTAGTCTTGATTGCTCCATTATTAGCTTTGACCTAGCACTTTTGGTAAGTTGTAAGCTGCCAAGTGTTAGATGCAGGTTAATCGTTAGACGCACCACGTTGGTGTCTAACATCCAACAGTTGTAGCATCATGTCCTTGGTCAGCTCTTCATTTCTCCAAATATGGTAAATTTTGATGTCAAAATATTTCTTTTTGTTTGGCTTTTTTACCATGACTTAAGCTCCTTTATTGACCTTCATTGCCCCCTTAATTGCTCATTTATTAGAGATTCTTTGCATTAAGGATGCACGACTATTTTATCCGTGGAATAGTGTTAAGACATAGGTCACCTTGGCTTTAATAGTTAGGCATATGGTGACATACGTCTAACACTTTACAATTGCAGTAACTACCACTCTTAGCCAGAATTGCCTAATTTGGTCAATTTACCTTGCTACCTAAACCAACTAATCGTGGAATTTGTTTATTCGCTTTACCTATAGGAAGAAGGAGAAGAAGAACACTCACAAGCATAGGAACTAAGCAACATCAACATCAACTCAGGGTAACCAAACCCACATTACCACTGTCTCTTTATGGTATCTCAAGGATCAACATCAAGCAAACCAAAAGTGATGATTACATCAACATTAGTGTATGTGGAGCGACCGTTGAAACAATAACACGATAGATGGAAACAAAAGTCCATATCCACAATTATCATCAACCCATTCTCTCCATCACTGTTTATTACTCCAACTTAAGTGAATTAATCCTAGTCCTCCATGTAACCACCCACCTAAATCTAAGACCACCCTTCTTCTCCATTCTGAGGAAGTGTCTCTAGTCCAAGGAAAGGAGAAGAGGAAGAGGAAGAAGATGGAGTGCCTCGAGTCCATATCCATAATTATCATCAACCCATTCCCTCCATCATTGTTTAATTCTCCAATTTAAGTGAATTAATCCTAGTCCTCCAAGTAACCACCCATGCAAATCTAAGACCACCCTTGTTCTCCATTCTAAGTGATTGTCTCTAGTCCAAGGAGAGGAGAAGAGGAAGAGCAAGAGACAGAGGAAGAGGAAGAAAAGAAGCTCTTCTCTTCCTAAATTCCCACCATTTCCCAAGCCAAAATGGAGAAGGGGGTGCGTGTTATAACAAAATTGTTTTGTTCTTTCCCTAGGATAGTTTCTAAGAGTTACTCCACATAGGTTCTCCCATTCAATGATACATCTTTTATGTCTTCTGATAGCTGCTCCTATGTCAATGTCATATGCCCAAGTATTGGCATCAATTCTTATAGGGACTGAATTTAGCTAGGTGGTTTGTTGTAAAATTTTGCTTAAATATTGAAGCATGCTTGCCATCAATTCTTATGAGGGTTGACATTGTGCTAGCATGGCGATCTGTTGTGAAATTTTATAAAATTATAAAATCATGAATAACTTCTTAAAGCTGATCGTATCTTGAAGATGAAGGCCTTAACTTTCCGAATTTTACAAGTAATTATGCCACACAATCATAAAATAGGTCATTCTAACATATATTCTTACCTGATAATATTCTGCCAAAGTATGTGTAAATATGCACTTACTTCTCATTTGTTCTCCATATTTGGCCAGCGTTATCAATCACAATCTTCAGGAGTTCCAAAGACAGAACCTTTCCTCGCAGCAAAAATTGATCCTCAGGGTTTTCCTGTGTAGCTAACTTCATCGAGAATTTGCAGAGGTTCCTAAATAGAAAGAGTCCATCATCCCTAATCTTGCACCCTCCCCCTGAACTCCCGCCATCAACCGATTCCTCATTCCCTAGCTCGCACTTCCCATCCCCGTAGTTCACCGGTATCTCCCTCCGTCTCAACTCACTAGAATTCTCCATCTCACTGCCCTCCATAATCTCGTTAATAAAACTCTGCGCAAATTGCACGAGACTCGAATCGTTCAAGCTCTTATCCGAAAGATCCAAAATATCCACGATCGAGATCACCTTAACCTTCACCTCCATCGCGTCAACCTCCACTCTCGCGAACACAATCAACAGAATCTGTACCAGCACCGCCTTCGCGCACACCTGATTCGCCCCACTCTGGCTACTCATGTACACATTATACAGACACTTCACCACATCCACCAAACACTCACCCCGCAAAATCGCCACCGTAGATCTCACCACCGCAATCAGCACCCGCAACATACCAAGCTCCACCGCCTCCTCCCCAGCTCCACACTTGCAGACCCCCTCGACCAGCCTCGCCGCGGCGCCGCTCTCCCCGTCGATCTCCCCCTGCGCAATGCCGTGGGAGAAAAGTTTCTGCGCGCACTCAAGCGCGGGCTCCACGACCTTGGTGGACCCGGAGTCCAGCGCCAGGAGGAGCGGGGCGATCACGAAGTCGGCGTCCGGGGCGGAGAGGCCGTAGACAGAGGAGGAGGAGGTGGGATCCGCGATGGGGCCGAGGGTCTCGAGCCTGTCGAGCGCGGACTTGCAGGCGGCGACGAGGTTGGAGTGCTTCCTCCAGGCGACGTTCTTAATGATCTTGTCGAGGGAGGGACCGAGGATCTTGCCTGCCCTCGAGGCGCCACCGAGGGTCTGGGAGGATGCCATGGGAGGAGGAGGAAGTGGAAATCAGATCTCGGTGGGTGGTGGCATGAAGATTTGTGCTCGTGGGTTGAATTGGGAGGAGGAGAAGGAGGGTGGAACGGAGGCGTGGGTGGCGGAGTGGTGACGATGTTTTCTCCATGCTGACTTCTTCAAAGGGAAGGGAAGGCAAGTAGACATGGAAAACGGGCCGGACCGGCCAGGTCCGCTCGGTCCCGCCTGGGTCTGGTCCAGTCTGGGTTCGGAAAAATCACCTATGGGTCGGATCGGGCTAGGGTCGGACCGGGGTAGGCCCGTCACGGGCCGCGGGCAAGGCCGGGCCAAACGGGCAGGCTCGCCCCGGTCCGCAGACTAGGTCCAGTTTGGCCAGTGGGAAAAAATGCAGTCGGCCCGTGGGCCCGACCCGGACCGGTCCAGATGAGGGCCATGGGCCGTGCCGGACCCGTGGGCCCGGCCCAGACCGGCACGGATGCGGGCCATGGGCCGTGCCGGGCCCATGGCCTGTTGCGGCCGGTCAGGCCGCCTGTTTCATGGGCTGGACCGGCCCGATCCGGCCCGAATTCCATGTCTAAAGGCAAGTCAGTGATTTGCACGTGATGGGCACGTGGGCTTGAGAAGTTGGCAGGATGTCATCGCCGCTGCTAGGAACGAATCGGTCGTCCTTCCTGGTCTTCTCACATTAAAAGTTTTTCTGGGAGCAATAGCATGCAAGAGTCCTTTCACAAGCAAACACCCAAGTTACATTCTTGCTATGGAAACTGAGGTGAGTATTAGAAGCGAGCGAAGAAAACTCGAGGATTGATTGCTCTCCTCTACGAGGAGCCAAGGAGCGTAGAGAACGAGAACCCTTGCTCCTTAACGACGGCCACAGCAGTCACCTTGAAGTTACGATGGTGAAGACGGCATCTTCTTGGATCAATCATCGAAGGTACTTGGATAGTCTGTCATGGGGTTTGGAGCTCCCTTAGTCATCCCTAGGGACAGTTGATCCTTCCTTTCTACATGGATCTCCAGTTCACCTATGTGATCCCTCCCTTTCCTCTTCTCATGTATCTTTTCCAAGAAAGTCTCCAGCACATATCTTCTCGGGAAGGTCTTCTTTTAAATCTACTTTTGAGAGGACCAGCAAATTCTCCCTTAAATCTTCTCATGGAAGGTTTTCTTTCTCCCACACATCCTTGGTAGACAGAGTTTGTACTTTTAACCCTACAGATGGGAGAACCCCCTTTACTCTAATAGCAAGAATATATCTAGATAGGACTAGCAATGGATCGGGTCTGAACTTGTAAAGTATGAGTCTGAGTCCTGAAAATAAGATCTATAGACCTGTGGACTCAGACCTGCTCATTTACTAAGTCAGGTCTGGATTTAAACATACCCAGACCTATGGATCCGTGGACTTTGATTTATATATAATATATTATAAGTTAAATATAAAGACTAATGTATAATATTTCACTATATATATAATATATATCATTCTACTCTTAAATCTCATTCTCTCTAAAGTCTAAAATTTATGTGGTGTATGCACATTGACAAAGAATTATTGTATGAACATTGACAAAGTTGGTTTGTTGAAATTGGATATATTTATTTATGTATTGTTCAACTATCAATGGTTCATGATATTGTTCATATTATATATTTATTTATGGTTGTATTTTATTCATGATATATGTGTATTAACAGAGAATTATTTAGCATATTTATTTACAACGTTTTAAGTTTAATTGAAAATCTACTTTCTTCAAAAAAATGAAACTAGATTAGAAGACACATTAAACCCAAAACTCGAACCTAGACCCATTATCTTCATGGGTCTAAGTCTAGGTCTGGATCCTAATTGTAGAATCTAGACCCAGACTCGAACCCAGACCCATGAAATAAGATGGGCTTAAGTCTAGGTATAGGTAGACCCGACCCAAACCCGATCCGTTGCCACCTTTATATCCAGACTCCTCGAACTGACGCCTACTAGCTCTATGTTTACAAGTTCCCTGTTAATCCATTTAGATTACATATCTCATCATTTTAAGGCTATGGATAGATTGTATGAACTTGGCAGTTTGTATGATTTAGGTGTCTCTAGCTCTTCGATCCTTGGGAAATCAAGTTTTTTCATTCCTTCCCCTACGATTGACTTCAAGGAGAATCGCTTTTTCCTCCTCAATGCTAGGTTCTATGGTGAATACGTCCTTTAATGATGCCAATAGGTCTCTCAATTCGTCTATTCTAGTTTCTAACCAAGATTTGTGTCAATCTTATCTCCTTCGTTTGAGAAAGTCCAGTATTTCACTAATTGTAGTCCTACCGAGAGCTACTTCAATCACAGCAACTGTCTCTCTTCATCTCACTCTGAGGTTATTCAACTTGAGAGCCCTGCATCTCTCTCTCTGACAGCATGTGAATCCACACTTTTGAAAAGGGAGGTCACTTACCATGACTCCACGACTACTTCCCTGGTGGTGCCATTTACCGACCATTGGGTCACCTCTAATGTCGTGGCAAAGGATTTCTACTGAATCCTTTCGTATCCCACCATTAATTGCACTGACAACCTTTTATCAAATGTATCCTTCGCTGTTAGTCTTAGGGAGTGGTGCGAGATTTCGAAATCTAATGCATTAATTGCTAATCATGCGCATGCTTTTAAAAAATGAGTTCTTTTTGTGATGGTGGTTCTCGTCTCTGAAAGTCCAAGAGACGTTGATTCTATCACTTTAATTCTCTAACATCTTTAGTGATGCCTTATGTCTCTTTGTTATTTAATAATGTTGAGAACTGTTTCCTCCCATTGGCGGATTACTTGGCAAATAATAATAATAACAATGCTCGTTACGGTCCACACCATTTATCTGGGTCCTTTTTTCTAGACATAGACGCCTTCCCCTCTCCCTAATGACGGTTTGACTCGGGTTAAGCGTCGCCATGCCAACTCTAATCTCATTTCATTCTATACTCTCACCAACAAGCACTTTAATTATGGGTTGCATGAACATCCAAGAAACTACTTCAAGTTTAAAGGATTTTGTTTTAAAATCCCCTACACATTCAATTGCAGTCTACAAATTCCTTAAGTGCTCGTCTTCCACCTAGCAACCTTCTCCCTATGTCCGTCATGACTCACTCACTCCACTTGCCACTCCTTCAAACTTAGTTATGGCCGATTATTCTCCTCAATAACCAAAAGTTATACCACCATCGGATGATATTTACAGTCATATGGACTTCCTTTATACCTATGCGGTGATAAATACTAACTACCACAACATCTCTAAGGAAGAGTTAGCCTCTCATTTACTCATGCATTGGCCATAGCCATAAGAGTGGTAGATCTTTCGTATCACAAATTCTAAGTTCTTGGTGAAGTTCCCGTCGCTCACTCTCCGAGACAAGGCTTTGACATCCAATTGGACCACCTTTTTTGGTATTTCCTTTTATTTTGCACCTTAGTCTTCTAATATCGGTGTTGTTCATGGAAGAAGAAGATCTTTAGTTCTGAATGGAAGGCATTCCATAGCATTTATGAGTGTAAACTTGTTCCGTAAAATGGTTTCTGATTTTACTGAGTTATTGGAAGTGGATACGAGTAATAAATAGGCATGCTACCAAGGCTATGATAGCATAGAGGTCAAGCTGCATCTTGAAAGGGAGATGGCAGGTTTAATTCATTTCTCATTTAGTAGAAAGGTTTATCCTATCCAATTTAATCGTGTGTCGAATATATGTGCTCCGACAACCAAGTTTTAAACACCCCCTCCGC
>JAMKQA010232126.1:0-19597 GCA_024699735.1 Posidonia australis
GTCAATGTTATTACTTGGTGTTGATGGTCTCGGTATCAACAAAAACAAGATGGAGTATGGTTGCTTCATGCACAACCAAGGAGGAAGGTTATATGGCATGAGAATGATTGGTCATGTACTGTGAGTAATGTTCATTGTACCAAATGAGTTAAATCTATTACTTGCTAAACTAAGTCTGATATTACGCGGATCTGAGGAAAAATTTGGACGTTTCCTATCAAAATCTTTCCATGCTTTTGCATTAACTTGGTGGCGTAATAAACCATCATTGACCTTTTCCTTGTAATGCCATACTATTTCTTTAGCAATGGTACAAGTCACGTACAACCTTTGTGGCCTTGGAATAAAAGGAAAGTGTCCCGACACTTTGGTAGGAACTTTTCTTTATTTTTTTTTTGTGTTATGCAATTGATTGCACCTTCCTTTGTTTCTATGTTGGATTGCCATCTAGATACACCACGCCAATCGCAAGCCTCCTTATTTATATTAGTCTTCCAATACAACATGCATTCACTAGGACAAGCATCAATTTTATCATAATTAAGTCTAAGCTCCCTAATGACTTATTTTGCCTCATAAAAGGACTTTGGAACATTTTGTTTACCACCTAGAATTGCTAAAGGAAGAGCCTCCAATAGCATACCAAATGTTTTATTGCTCCATTCACCTAAGCACTTTATATGAAACAATCTCACCAAAAATGATAGTTTTGTAAATTCTTAACGTCCTTCATGCAATGCTTCATTAGCATCCTTCATTAATTCTTTTATTCTCTCAATATCCTCATTCAAAGGTTCCACATTTGATTGATGTCCATGTTCTTCAATTGAGTCTTCTATTCCTCCCATTCTAAACAATCAGTTAGCATCCAGGCATGTCATTAGTTGTTCTTTCAAGTTCCATAATTGACGAGTGTCCCATTCTACTAGGCAACTCTCCATGTTGGTCCTAAATATGGTAATTTGCCATAAAACCAAATTTAAGAAGATGATTGTACACCTCTTCAGCACTACGAAATGGTGCATTTCTACGTCTTTTACAAGGACATGGAAGTAGACCTGGTGTGAGCCATGTCAAGTTTTCAAAAGCAAACTCTATGAATTTCTTAATCCCTTGTTTGAAAGAGGGATCGAATCTATTATCGATATTGATCCAACTCTTATCCAAGATATGATCCATCTAAAACAAATTACCAAAAAATAAATTATTTGTATAATTCTTTCATCATATGACAAAAAAATAAACACAAAATACATGAATAGAAAACTTTAGGACAAAGTGTTGATGGCAAATACAAGTATTAAGAAATATAAGAGATTGGAAAACAAGAAAACCTAGTTAGAATTGTTAAGCTTCAAAATGTACCATTGAAACAATGGATCCTAATCGCTCTTCAATGGTTCCTCCCGAAAGCCAAAGAAATATATCCACACAAAAGAACTCCACAACTAAATGGGAAAAAATTGAATTAGAGTATCACATAGATTTTCAAACTACTAAAATAGAATTTGCAAAATATGATAACTCACCTTTAGTTATGTTATGGAACAAAAGCAAATGAATGTACCTACATTTTAAAAGTCAAACAAAGTATGTCAAACCACGGTATCTACTAACTAAAGTTTGTCAATCCATGAAGATGAAATAGCGAAAGAAAACCCCCAAGAATGTCAAACCACGAAGAGTTAAAGCTCATCATGGAAGCTATAAACAAATGTAGTCATGGACTCCTTGTAATGATTAAGAATGCACTCAATTGTTTAAATCCTTGATTTGTGAAACTTGTCACAATAATAAAAAAAAAATCCTAAAAATGTTTGTGTTAGTAAAAAAAACTAAAAATACTTGATTTCTTGTAATGCTTCGTTTTGAAAGCACCAACACCAAAGCTAGTAAAGCCCAAATGCCTCACTAAAATTCATTTACGATAGAGCTCGCTTATAGCCAAACCACCAAAAAATGAACTAGTGGAACAAAATTAAGCAAAGAACCCATACCATAGGCCATAAACTTTTCCATCATCCTACCTTCATTGGTAGAACAAAAAATAACTATGTTGTTGGAGTACTTCATTGCCACTTTTAGTTTAGAAAGAAAAAATAATCTGATTAGATGTCTAATTTTTCATTAAATGTTGGCATTTCGATGGCAAGAACTTCACATCCTCCTATCCTAAATATCAAAGGCACTTGTATGTTTGAGAAGTAGAGTCATTTGGGGATAGTAAACAAGTTTTTTCCGTAAGCTTCTAATTAACTTGGATTGAAAATTAATAAAGTAGCCATTATTAAGAAATTTTTCATCAATCAAACAAGAAATCACAACTTGATCATTCATTGGAAGTAAGAACTCCAATCATTCACTAGTGAGAAGTCGACAATGGAAAAGAAAAAGACACCTTATCTAAACAATTGAAAATGTCTGTTTGCTATTTAACATGGTAGAGATCATTAAAAATCTTCATTACTCCAAGCAATCCAAAATGTCTATTGCTGTTAACAAAATTAACAACAATAACATTTATCATTATTAGGCATGTCTTATGCCCAATCACATTTATCATAATGAAAAGTAGTAGGAGGGTTGCAACATATAGATGTATTACTTACAGGGATCTTCTTTGCCTTACATGTATTGGAAAACATGAGCTTAGTTACTTACCTAGAGAAATGATATTCAACTGACATATACATTTGCATAATTTCAACCAAATAAAAAACATTTCTCCTATCTTCTAAAAGAAGCTTCATTTTTAGGAAAAAGCCATAAAAGAGAGAACCAAGACATAATGGAAAGAGAAGCGATAGCGTTGAGTAGGGTTGGAGGAACAAAAGAGGAACCCACACCTCATTAGACACAATGGAAAGGGAATAAAAAAAGAAGGGTTGAAGTTAGAAGAATGTAACATGGCTAACGGTAGTGTCGAGGAGAAAGTGGCTAGTGACGGTGTTGAGAAGGCAGTGGCCAGTAATGGGTCGTGAAAGCGGTGGTTAGTGACAGTGTCAACGAGGAGGCAGCCAATAACGACATTGAGGAGGGGGTGGTCAATGATGGGTCGAGAAGGGGGCGGCCAATGGTGGGTTGAGGAGGTAGTCAGTTGTGGGAGGGTGGTTGTGTTGTGGGAGAGTGAGATGGGAGGAAGTTGGAGGGGTTTTGAAGGAGGCGACTAGTGGTGGGAGGGTTGTGTGGTGGGAGTGAGTGAGGGAAGTAGGGGTGGGCACGGTTCGGTTTGAGACAAAACCACAAATCAAATCATATAGTTCGGTTTGAACAATTTTCAAACCGAACCGAACCATTGTATCTATTGAAACCGAACCAAACCGAACCATTGAAGATCGGTTCGGTTCGGTTCGGTTTGTGGTTTAACCATTTAATAAAACATATTTAAAAAAAATAAAATGACTAAAAAGACTTGTAAGTACTAATCAATTTATGTCTTATCATTTTGTATTACAACATGTTTTTGATGTTATTTTTCTATATCCAGCAAACTTCCTCCATAATCTATGTATTGGGGAAATGATAAATTTAACTTCCCTCATATATTAGGCCTTCATGATCTACAATAATATGCAGTTAGTAATAATGACACATTGCAACAATTCCTCCATAATCTGTTGATTTACACATTGTATAATGAACTTTTCAAATGATCACGTTAAAAATAACATCTGTTCAATACTTTCATATATTAATGTTCATCTTATGGTAAAATTAAGGAGAAAAATAACATACCTCCATCTGTCCGGCGTCGCGGCTAACCAAAAAGGTGTTCGCACCGAGACGTTCAATGGCTTCCTTCTTCTTAGTCGGTGAGGTGCTGATAACAGTGACACTCACATTGAACGCCTTCGCGAACTTCACCCCGAGGTGTCCAAGACCTCCAAGGGCCACGACGTCGACGCGGATGTCGGGCTTTGTCAAGCTGTAGTACTGAAGCGGGCTGTATACCGTGGATGAACGGTGACGGCATGGAGGAAGAGGTAAGATCGGCGACGGTGTGGAGGAGGAGGCGATCTGTCTGGAGGGGAAGAATGGGAAAAACGGAGGCGGCGTCGCGACTCGTGAGTCGTTTTGAAGGGGAAGAACGACGGGGAACCCTAAATGCTAGGCTACTAATATATATTTGTATTTTTTAAATATTTAATAACTAATATATATATTTACATATATAATCTATATTAATATATTATATTCGGTTCGGTTTGGTTAAACCGCTCCTAAAACCACAAACCGAATCATATGGAGAAATTTCAAACCAAACCGAACCACTAAATTTTAAAAATTGAACTGAACCACTAAAAATGGTTTGGTTCAATTTGGTTTATCGGTTTAGATGGTTTGGGTGCCCAGCCCTAGAAGGAAGATGAAAAAATCAGTGGCGAGGAGGAGGTGGCCAATAGTGTTGCGGAGAAAATGGCAGGGTTGTTTGGTTGTGTGTTTGGTTAGACGAGTCGGCCTTTTGTTTCCCGGGTTTACTGAAAAAAATTACGGAATCCTATGTGGCCAAAAAAATTATAACTTAAGTTGTGTGATGAAAATTCCGTCACCACTACATTTCTTCTATCACAACAAAAATTTGTGTCTTCACTCTCCTACGAAGTAAGGAACCATGAAAGTTGTCAACGAAAATTTCGTAAATAAGATTGTAAATTAGATAACATTTTCTTTAAAATGGAAGGGCTAACTCATATTGATGGAAAGGCTGTTAGGAAATTAAATATTAGTGATAGATTTATTCCGTCAACAAAATTTTATCACCTGTTTAACATTTTGTTGTAGTGCTTGTAGATGGGTGTTCACTATAAAACACAAGCCAGATGGGTCTGTGGACAAGTACAAAATTCGTTTGGTTGTTCGTGGCTTTGCTCAGACATATGATGTTGACTATGCAGAGACGTTCTTACCTATAGCTCATTTGAATTCTATAGGAGTTCTTCTATCTATTGCGATAAATTAGTCATTGGATCTTTGTTAATTTGATATTAAGAATGCTTTTTTATATGGTGACCTTTCTGATCATGTTCTTATAGAATAATCGTCAGATTATGTTGTTTAAGGGGAGAATTAGGTGTACTTACTCAGAAAATTAATTTATGTTTTTAAGCAAAGTCTACGATCATAATTTAAGAAGTTTAATAGAGTTGTTACAGATAGTGTTTTCTAGAGATATGTAGTGGATCATTCAGTATACTACTAAGGGATGTGTGCTTTTAGTAGTATATATTGATGATATTTTATTGATAGGTAGTAATTTTACAAGGATTAATCAGACCAAGGAATATCTAAAGATTCATTTTCTTACCAAGGATATTGAAAAACTTAAGTATTTTCTTGACATTGAGTTTGCCTATGTTAGAGATAGGATGACATTATCTTAAAGGAAGTATGCTCTAGATTTATTTCAAAAGACTAGGCTTATGGGTTGTAAATCCGAGAGCACTCCAATAGATCGGAGTCTAGCCTTTTGAGATAGTACTTTGAGTTTTTTGAGGATATTGGTTAGCATAGATGTATGATTGGGATGTTAATGTAGTTGACTATTACTCACCTTGACATTTCTTATGCAGTTAGACTTCTCAATTAGTTTATGTATGAGCCTAGGAATCTAGGATAGTTCATTGGTAGGGGGTATTGTGAGTTCTAGCCTACATAAAAATGTTCCAGGAAAGGACCTTATTTACAAGAAAAATGGACATTTGCTGATTGAATCTTATTTTTGACTCCAATTATGCTAATGACAGAGGAGATAAAAAGTTTACGTTAGGTTATTGCATGTATGTTAGAGACAACCTTGTTCTTAGTGAAGTAAAAAGCATAACGTTGTATCCAAATCTAGTGTTGAGGTCAAATATCGCTTTATAGCGTAGATGGCATGTGAAATGGTTTGGCTCAAATCACTATTGATAAAGTTTGATTTATCTGTAGATGTTCCCATGGTCATGCATTGTGACAACTAAGCAGTTATTTTCATTGACAATAATCTGACCTTCTATAACACAAAACATATTAAAATTGACTGTCACTATATACGTGACATAGTGATGAGAAAAGTTATCTCTACTCTCTACATCCAGTCTTCAGAGCAGTTAGTTTATATTTTATGAAAGGACTAGATGTTAGTGTTTTTAGATCTCTTTGTAATAAGTTGGACATGATTGTATGTTGCAACTTGAAAGGGAGTATTGGACTTATTAGACGTTAGTTAGTCTAGTCGAGTTATTGGATATCTGTTTATTGAGTATTCTTCTGTATATGTAACTCCTATCTTTTGTAATGCAATATAGAATGTTTTCCCCTTCCCACCTAGCATGCTCAACTTGCTACATAACTCAGAAAAACATTGTGACCCCAAAGCTCTAGTGAAAATATCGACTATCTCATCCTCATTTCTTGTGAATGAACTGCAAATCTTCCCACTCATCAAAACATCGCATGAAAAATGAAAATCAACTTTCGGCTGCTTTATACACTCAAGAAACATTGGATTAGTTACTATCGCAACTTGATTATCACAAAATGTAGTTATAAGTTCACTGCAAGAAACAACCATGATCATGAAGAAGAGTCGTCAACTTTATTGAGGATGACTATACATGTGAGTTGCTATAAAGTAACTTACGGTTACTTTAAAAAATAAAAAAACTTATGGTTTAAACATTTTCACCTATATTGGTGGGTCACACTTGAGCTGCTTTAGGACAGCAATTTCATGGATTCGTTGCATACCAAGCTGAGCTTAGGATGTGATAGGATAATTTCATGACTCCAAGTAAGCTCTTGCTGTCTTTTCCATCACTCTTGTAAACAAGCACAAAGGATAAAGAGAAAGTGCAAACTAGCGAATGAAATGTAGGTCATGAGCAAAAGAAACATGGTTTAAAATAGGATGCTGAATGCAAGAAAACATAACTTTCCTCATATAGGGACATCAACCTCAGAATCTCCATCAAGACTAAGGTAGTGGAGCATATGAAACTGGTTTTTATCATTTTTATGTGGAGTAAACCAAACCTGCAATAGTGCACTTGAAACAACTGGAGTAGGAATAGAAAGAGGAATAGCCAAATGTCTAAATTATGATCATTACATTCAGAACAGAAGTAAGGTGTATACACGAAAAATGTAACATCAACATTGATATCAAAACAACGATAACCTTTGTAAGTGTGAGAATACTCCAAAATAAACACGTGACAACACGCCGAGACTGTATCCAAGCTGTGTCTTAAAATATGCACAAAGCACGTACAACCAAATATATGATAAACGATATGTGATGCAAAACAAAGTAGTATTGTGCAACATGCAACGAATGGAAATGTTGTCATTAATAATAGAAGAAGGCATCCCAGTAATAAGAACAACATCACCCCCAATATATATTAAGAACATGTGCATCCAATATTAAAATGTGAGCAAAATCCAAAATGATGTAATTTACTCTATGCAACACTATTCTAATGAGAGGTATGAGGACAAAAAGTCCCATTTATAATGTGCCATTAGATGAGCAAAATATTGCAAATTCTTTAGATGAATTCTAATGCTTTATCACCAAGAAAGCAATGAACTAAAGAAAACTGCATTATAAATTTTTTGTGGTATAGAAGGAACTTGAGGTCGATCCTTAAGAAGGTAGATCTAAGTCATCTTAGTATAATCGTTTACAAATGTAATGAAATAATGAAAACCAAATGCTGATGGAAAGCAACACGACCTGAACATCATTATGAACTAACTCAAACAATAAACAATACCATTTGTCAACTCTAGAAGGAAAGGACAACATGTCATGTATGACAAACCAATGGAAATGACCTACTTGAGCTTTTCCATAGATGAATGACCCAAGCATAAGTGCCACTAAAGAGGTGACATTTGAGATGACAAAGCACCAATAACACAAGATGCGGTAGTCTTTCCTTTCATGTGTTTGAGTGGTCAAATGCAAGATGTTCCACAAGTTTATACATATAAAGTTGCTCCAGGTCAAATATAAACTGGACAATCTGCTATTGATGGGTCTATTGTTAAGAGACCAAACACAAAATGTGGTTTTTGTGAACCTTGCTAACAAGAAATACAATTGAATCTCTTATCAATAAACCCATCAATAGCACATGGACTACCTTGCATTAGACTTGGAGCAACTTCATATGTATAAACTTGTAGAACACCTTGTATTTGATTACCTAAACACAGGAAAGGAAAGAGTTATCACTTGAAATCCATGGTTGACCTCTTTGTGACATATAGAACACTGAAAAGCTTTATCTGGAATATTGATCCAACCTACTGATTAATCAAATCAAAGCCTTGCAAAGCAATAGGATGGTTAGCCTGAGGTTCACCAGCCCCTTCCACTTCAAGCTTGGCAGCAAATGATTTGTCCTTAGCTTTGATAATGTTAATCATGAGAGCCCATTCAGAAGATTTCCCTACAAAGCATTTCAAAAGAGTAATGAGTTTCCATTTTTCAACGAATTAATGATTAACGGGAATGATACAATTTGAAACAAACCTAAATTTGACTCTATAACAGTGCGTGCTCCCAATTGCTCAGCCTCTTTCTTGGTCTTCCCAGAAGGACCTGTATAAGTCTTCCCATTGAAAACTACTGCAGAAACAAATGTAGGAAAAAAGCCGTCTGCCTGAGAGTCTGAGTAGCTAGGCAATGGTAACTTTCTTTACAGAATACTCATTCAAGATTGACTTGCATAACACTGCATCCTGGATACATCATTATTTGAAGTCAACCATACATAAACAGTATTTCTAACAATCAACATTTTATATTTTTCATTTCAAACAAATTCCACAGTGGATACCACGTATAGTTCCTGTAAACAAGAAAGGAGCTGGCTTTCAATGCTTACTAAAAAGAACTTGCATTATCCTAGGCCCTTAGACTTAACCAGATGTTCTTTTAGTTAGAACCCAATTCTTGTGCACTTTATGTGAATAATCATCATACTTCACAGAAAATTAAATTTCACAAGGTTACACATAAGCATGGAAAGCCTCAAAATTAAACAACAGCTGTAGTAGAATTAAGGTTCGACAGATTGAGAATCATACATTTTTGTGTAACAACATATAATGGACTGCAAAAACAAATGTTCCTCTATCTAATATCTATTTATAGCAAGCTGAATTTGCCTTAGTATTCCATGCTGAAAATGTAAAAAAGCAATCGTGGTGACTGCTTATTTTACGGATAAAAGTAGCATAATTATAATGTAATATCAATAGTACTCTAATACATATTGCGGTGCCTGCCTAAGCAATGCCATCGTGGATGGCGCCAAGGCGCCATTTGAGGCCCAGGCGTGGAGACGCCTTAGGCCAATTAAACATAATGGTGTCCAGGTGCGCTTCTCCCTTCTCCATCCTCCAGCCTTCCTTGCTGCCGAAGACCACTCCGGTGGCTACTTCCAGCAACCACTCAAGTGGTTTCTTCTTTGGCTGACTTTCCTTGCTTCTTCCTCCTCCATTCTCCCTTGGCATCTCCGACAGTCACTACTCCCGACAGCTACTTCCAGCTATTTCTTCTCCATAGTTACCTACTTCAACGACATCTCTAGCAACCTTTAGCACTTCTCCTTCCATCTTTTCTTTTAAAGGTATTTATTGAATTTTCTTATGTTTTTATCATTTGTCTTGATATTTTTGTGATTTTTTATCATATTATTGACATACGTGTGGATTTTGCTATCGTTTGCTCATTTTAATATGATTTTAAAGATGAATTTTTGCCTTTTGTTCTTTTTTTTTTCAAAATTCAGATGAATATGGTGCTTATTATTTCAAAATTTGAAGTTGGTTGTGTTATTTTGTCTTGATGAAGAAGAAGAATGATGATTGTTTTATTTTATTTTTTTGTTATCAAACATTGACTCTTGATGACTATTATTTAGTTTTTCTTAAGTATTGTTATTTGTTATTTACTATTTGACTTATTGTTATTGTTAAGATTTTTATTATTATTGACTTAGTAATTGTCATTCACTTATGTGTTGTTGACTTATTGAGTTATTGTTATGGTTAAGATTTTATAGTTAGATTGTTCTTGTAAATTTTTGAAATTGACATATCAATCTATTGATGCATTATAAATTTTGAATATATTCATAAACATATAAAAAAAAAAATCTGAAAACATTTATTTTTTTTACCGCTTAGGCGCCACCTAGGCGTCCAAGCACCCACTCACCATGGCGTCTAGGCGCCATGATAAGTATGCTCTCATATGAGATATTATGCATATTCAGTATCCTCACCACGGCGTCTAGGTGCCATGATAAGTATGCTCCAATATGAGATATTATGCATATTCAGTATCCTCGTATAAAAATCAATTCACCTTTCATATAGAACCTAAAGACGATTAACTTGTTTTCTAGATGGACATTGCATTATAGAGTTGAATACCAATACCTATAGAGCATTAGTATATTGTCAATACGCTAGTTCCTTTGTCCAATAAGAATTCATGACCAAATTTTATCTTTGGGAAACACTTTGGTGCACATTTTGAGCGGTAAAGAAAATTTATTGTATGTTTTTGTACTGTTTAGTTTGGAAATGGATGATTGACAACCCAAGTTTAGCATTGTTGCCGACCATTTAGTACCTTTATGAAAAGAATCATCACATGAAGTACTACTTATCCCTGGAGTAGGCACCATAAACATGTGTCTACTCAGCCAATTAGTGAGACAGTCAAGCAATCTGGTTACGATTCAATGTGGCAATAAAAATCAGAGATACAACACAACTGTATTGCTTGTTCTTTGTATAAAATTTGATGAGACACCAACAAGCAAGAAAAGATCTTGCAAATCATCTTTTAAGAAAAATTCAAAATTCTGACATCATTGTATTATTTTAAATTGTTTAGTGCTTCAGACAACATTTTTAATGTGAACATACTGATACGCAATCAAGTTCCAATCAACTATGACAATTAAACAACGAGAAGGGATCATGATCTTCAACATGTCACTAATTATGTGTGTTCATGAAGTGATCAAAGTTTTGAAATTTTGATGTATGGTGTTCTTGTTTTGTAATACTTTATTTCTCAAGGAAATTTCACTGAGGGATGTCAGTCAAGTGACTAGAAGATGATTAATCTTCGACCATATTGCATCCAAATGCAGCAATCCCCTGTAACATGTGTTACTTGTTGTGCTGACACTTGGAGGAGATCAGCATTTTACCTGACAGATCTATCATGTTGGGTGGGGTGTTGATAGACTCAGCTTTAAAGAAACGTGGATTTCATATTTTGAGGACTACACACGTTTTCTTTTGGGATCGTGTGTTGGTTTGAGGGTGGTGGTGGTCTTTGCTTGGACGTGAGGCTTCTGAAGAGATTCGTGATGGTTCTATGCAATACTTGTGGGAGTTGTGGGGGATAAGAGGAAGGTGGCAAGGTCTCCAAAAAAGAATGCTTAGACAATGCTTAGGATTGAGAGGAATCATTGAATATTTTGAGATAAAAGACAATGCTTAGAGAAGATTCAGGGTGGAATCATTTATATTGAGGAGTGGTCTCCAACTATGGGTGATTCTGAGGACACAGATGCTTTTGTTTGAGATTGACTGGAGAGACTTTTGCCTATTTGATATTATTTCTCCACTATCTCTCGTGTTGTTATTTTCCCATTGTACTCGATTGTTGTTATTTATGTTTTCTTTGTATGGCTTATTATGTCCCCTGTTTTTCTTCTTTCTTTCTTTTTTTTGAGCAGTAAGTGATATTTTATTAAAAACCAAAGGAAGAAATACAACATAAAAGGACTTATAAAGATAATACATCTAGGAAAAAGAAAAAGGTGGAAAACAAAAGAGGAACAATAGAGGCATCAAGAAGGTGAAGCAAAGTCCGACCAGATGCAGTCTCTCCAACAAGTCACAAATAAAATCATCTATGTCATGACAACCGTCCAAAACCACTCCAAGGTAAAGGTCGTAACTCTATCCTGAATCTTTTCAATGGGTAGGCTCATATCTCGGAATATTAATTGATTCCTTTTGATCCATGAAACCACCGTAACGGGGGAGAGTATTCTAAAGTCATTTGCATTGGCTCTGCCACCATCCTTCTTGCTCCACAACTTCTAGAAGATCGGTGGTGTAACGATTTGATTCCGAAGTGTTACTTAAAATCCAACTACAATTTTTCTTTTCACTTTAATCATCTATAATAAATACTTATATCAAATCTAAAATTGAATCTAACATTAAACAATTTAAATCAAAATATTGTTAATTGAATTAAATTAAACGAAATACTTACTCAGAACTCTTGATATGTAGTCGATTGACTCCATCTTCACGTGCATTAATAAACTTCTATTTCTATCTTGTACTTGAGAAAACACTAAAAAAATACACATGAGTGATCACTGAAAGTTTATTTAGTACACATTCTATTAAAGCACACATTAATTTGGCATCTCTTCTGGATGTCGCACATAATATCTGGTAATATTCTTTTACCCTACAAGTAACACAACTATGAAATTATGTCTTTGAAATTTTTTTTTTTCTTTTCAAAATCATACTCATGCTTTTTTAAAACGTTCTCTTTCTTTTTTTCCAAATTTCATGCATGCTTTTCAAAACTTGATATTCTACTTGAATTGGCCACTCTTGCCAAATCAAGTCACAACCATTGGAGTGTGCCACATTAACATCGAATCTCTGTTCAGTCAAACTACAAGTAAATATTAAAACTAGCACAATTCTTCTTCTTTTTTAAACAATTTTTTTTTTACTTTAAAATCTCATACTTTTCTTAAGTATCTTTCTTTTCTTTTAAAAACTCATGTTTTTCTGAAACACTTTTCTTTTTTGGGAAATCTCTTTACTAGATTTAAGTCTAGAACATAAATCTCGAATCTAGTTAAAACACAAGTCTTAGTTGGAATTAGTCTTAAAACTCAAGTCTCTGCAAACTCTAGCCACTAGGCCTTTCTGATGTGTCGTGCTATTGGACGTCAAGTAATCGACACTGAGCACAAGCTGTCCATCGAAACGCGATCAACAGTGTCTACACTGTCGTGGTGAAGGTCCCTGTGCATGGCATACCAATGCCTTGGTCAACAGGCCTCTTTGTCCTATGACAACATTGGTCTCTGTCTCAACTAGCACGGAGATGCATCTCCTCTCGTCGCCCTTAGGTGCCCACACACCTGAGGGCTCTCTCAACTTAGGCCTTGCTAGCACCTAATAGTCTCTGTCTTAGTCTCAACACCCATACTAACCAGGGTGTCACGTCTAACCACTCAGAGGTCTCATATCCTTTGGTTGACTGTCATGTGTCTCTGTGTACAGTTAGTATCTTGGGTCTTCAGTATCAAGACAAACGGAGTCTCATACCTCCAAGTCCAACAGGTCCTTGACTCGCAGACCTCAGCCTTAGCCTCATGAACGACGATCTAGGAGTCTCATATCTTCAGGATTTGACGGATACTTACCTTAGTCTCTTAATCTTTAGTCTCAATCTAGGCAATCTGCTTAACCACCTGAAGGATGTCACATCCTTTGGTCTTGTCTACATACCTTGTCGGTTTTTTAGCCTCAATAACAAAAAACTTTGGAAAATCTTTCAAAATCTTTGCAAACCATACAAGTCTTTTCTAAATTCTTTTAGAAATCCTTTCTAATTTTTTCTAGAATCTTTTTAAAACACTTTAGGAAAACTGCCAACTCAAGCAAACACTTTTTAAATCTCTTGGAAAAGCTCTATTTCCAAATTACTTAAAATTCCTTGACAATTTGCTTAAACCTTTGAAAAGGCAAAACAACACATTCTTTTGGTTTCCAAAAGCCTTTTCAAAATCTATTTCAAAATCATTTGAATACATTTCTAGAATTGTCACAAAACACCATGCTCAAGCAGCACAAAGTTGAAAACTAGAATTCATATCTCAAACCAAAGCTTTTGACAGATCCTTGTTAGGTCCAAATATTCACACTAAAACCAATAAAGCCAAAGCAACCGTTTCGGAATTCTGCTAGGTTTCCAAGACTGGATGTCCAAATAAACTTAACTAGAACTCCATGTTCTAGTGTCAAGGTGTAGGACACCTACTAGTTCGTGTCTCTCAGGAGTACAGTCAGATTAATGCCTAAAAGAACTAGGCAGTGCCACTGAATGACTCTTCCAGTGCACTCCAATAAAATTAACAAACTCTAGGCTTAAGGACTATATCATGATTCCTACTGTTTTTTCTAGGCCATTACAGAGAAGACTTATTATTTCTAAATCACATTGTCTTTTATGACCTTTATGTCTTAAATGGAATATTGTTAATTCTTTTTAGGCTATTTCTAAAGCCATTTTAATGATTATCCTAATCATTATTGTATTCATTAAATTATTTCTCTAAGATTAATATGTATACACATCATATACATATACATACTAATCACACTTAAAACATCATTAAACAGATTTTGGGCTTGATTTGGTAGATTGAAATCTACCAGTCGGTCGAACCAACATCTGGTCCCAAATTAGACGGTAAATTGATATACTAAACTGTAGACATCCTGATTTTGAGGCAGTTCGTAGGTAAACTCTCCAAAGATATTGCTTTGGACACGGCAAGCTTAACCACTTTAGAACATTATTTGACATTTTGATTAGCCTAAGACCATCGTACAAACCCCGACCGCAAGTCCATGGCCCAGCCAAGTGGAGAGCACTATTCCGAGACACCAATGTGGAGCACCATGATGGAGCACTAATGTGGCGCACCATCATGGCGCACCGTCACTTTTCAGGGTACTGGCTGTTGGCTGTCCATCTTCTATGCTAATGACCATTCAGAGGACTGACTTAGATGCTAAGGGATGCAACCAAGCTAATCAAACAAGATCAAAACACTCCTCTCTCTCTTTCCCTATCTTTGCACTTTTATGGGTTCTCTAGGAGTTGTTACAACCAAGGCTGGCTCTAGTGGTGCGTGGAGACATCCTAAATAATTGAAAAATGTGGGAGATCTACATGATATGTGAGTGGTATGCCACAACCTTTACTCAGTGGCCGATAGCCTCATAAGGGCCTTGATCCACCATAAAAAGACCAAATAGTGCAAATAAGCACACAAAGTAAATAAACCATGCAAGCACTCTTACAAATAGCATACATGAATCATCATCAAGATAAATAAACAGTGTAAATGATCAAACTGAACCGTATATAACCAAGCCACAGTCGAATTCATAGCATGGTATCTTATTTAAAACAGCCTAGAGAAAAGAAAGACAAAGGCTTAAGGTAGGGAGGGACCTGAGGTGTTTCTCTCCTTTGGTGGCTCGAGGTGTCTCCTTCTCGTCGCCTTGGACATGGCTGGGGATGCTCAGGGATGCAAGGGACACTCTGGAGGTAAGTGCACTGGTTGCTCAAAGAGATGACGAATTGCCACTAGTGCACTTCTCTCATTTTGGGCCTGATTTGGTAGATCGAAATCTACCGGTCGGTCGAACCAATATCTGGTCCCAAACTAGAGGGTAAATTGATATACTGAACCTGTTCGGTGTACCAACCTAGAGGCTCATGCTAAAACTATTCATCTGAATTGTTATTATCATTATTATGGCATGCTATCATTTATCAAGTTCTCTTTTATCAATTAAGTCTCACAACTTAGCATAAATACAGCTAGGGGTGTTGAACGTTAGGGAGCTGGCGTTCAATGTTAAATGTTGGTATTCTAGACGTTTAACACTCTGACATCCAATGTTGCACTACAATCTATCATTTCTAGCGTACTCTTTTATTCCAATTCCACTAAGGGATTTTTAGCAACCCTACGACATAAAAATTACAACATGCATGTTCAATAATTACTATTAATTAATTAAATCATTCAAAATAGGAGAACACAAGGCAATAGTGTTATACGCCCCTTCCTAGATGTCCAACGCTGAACGCCTCAAGTTGACGTTCAATACACTGAAAACTCCCCTGTACTAAAACTCTCATTAAATCATGCACGATTCCTCCAAAACCATACAACTATAACACATGGTGAAGAGAAATCAAGCATACGATAAACTCTCAAAAACTGATCTACAAACACTATAAAACTTTAACTTAAGGGGTGTGTACCTTTTTAAGGATCCAACTCATGCAAAGGATCTCCCTTACAATCTAGAGCTCCTTTCTTTCTTCCGATCGTCCTTCGTTAGTCCATGCTCGACGTCAGGAGTGGTTGAAGGTCACTGGAGCTTAACCACCAGGCCATAGCCACCAAAAGACCCATCTCTCTTCTTCATTCTCTTCATTCTCTCTCTCTGTGTCATACAAGGCACCTAAAACCCTTTGAAATTCCCTAGTTTCCCTAAGAAGAATCGGAGGAGCAGGAGAGAACAATCCCTCAACGTGCACCCCCATCCCCTATAAGAATAGGCAACTTGACTTCTTGCATGCTACTTTAGAGCGTTGTACGCCTGTCTGATATACATTCAACGTTAAACGCATGAATCCAGGCGTCCAACGTCTTTAGGTATAGAAATCTTATGCAAGTGTTGAACGGTATATATATGACATTTTACATTAAACGTCCCATTCTCAGCATTCAACACAACAAAAAGCGAGAATCCATTATTTCTGGTGTTGAACGTTTATAAATCGATATTTTATATTAAACGCCTCACTATAAGTGTCCAACAACTGAGAAATCCTAAATTAAATTTTTAGTTTAAATTGCTACCTAAAATCCGAGATGTTACAGGTATCATTCAAAAAAATGATACTTGAAGGAAATCCATATTGAAATCGAGACATTGGATGTGTTTGTTTGCAGCTCCGCACTGCTCCAGCCATTCCAATTCCTACACAAAGTAGTTTCTCTAGTAAAACAAAGACGTTTTCGTCAGAAAAGAGCAGTTGAATATCACTTTAATCATTGTTCATAATGAAGGATTTCTAGGGTGACGGTAAATAACCACCAAGATAAAACAACTACAGTAATCATTCTTTTTTGGTGTAGTTCAGTACAAACAAATGCAACCATTGTCTTAAGCAGTAAATGATGATGTGCAGCCGACATTGCCTATAACTTTATAAGAGACAAGTAGCCGCTCGACATATTATACAAGGTGAAAAGAAAAACAACAAAGAACCAACTGCTATGGTGCAGTTGGTTAAGGAGAGTGGAACTCACACCTCTCTTCCAGATTCGAATCTCATCTCCCGTAGGAAGAAAAAATATACATCTATCGATTTCAAAAAAAAAGAAAAGAAAGAAAAACAACAAAGGACCGCCACTAGAAAGGTCTGAATTGCAAAGCCACACAAGGTGAAGTACGTTTTGAATTTTCGGTACATTAGTGACAAGTGTCCTCTTGTTATCAGTTGCTATTCTTTGTGCTTGACTTAGAATCAAGATGAGCCATGATAATGTGCACTTATGTGTGACTGTGTGTCAAATATGGAATTTAAAATACGTGGAAGAAAGATGGAGAAAAATAATTACATCAAAATAAGAAAAATCAACATGAGGAATTATACTTTTAGGGGTTCTTAAGGTCACTTTGGATCATGAAGACCACATGCTACTTAGATGAAACCTTGGAATGCGAGCGCTTAGCATTACCACTGCCTAGTATGTAAAATTTGTATTAATATGTATCAAATGATGTGAAACTAATGGACCATGATTGACAAAGTTCAGCACAAAAAAATAAAAAAGAAAAAAGAAAAAGAAAGCGTCAATCGTATGATTCCCTGTAATGTCCTTTTCATACTTACATCTGAGCCATTGATATCAGTATTCCTATTTGATCTAAACCATCCATGCAGCAACTTTCCTGTCTTCGTCAGCCCACATGTCCCTCTGTAACTTTCACAAATCCGATTTCAACAAAAAAAAACTTTTGGGATACAAATCTGACTGAGTAAAATGGGAAAGTATTTTGTTTTTCTTGAAAATCCTTTTTTTTTTTATGCAGAAGAAAAAATAACCAAGAACTACTTAAGTTTATACCAGAACTTGACGAAAATAAAGTTGAGAATCAAACCCACCTGGTTTTTAATCAAAAACAAAGAACAGGGTAATGGGCGTTGAAGAAAAACAAAAAAGGAAAAAAAAACAGAGATTTCGGTTTAAGAAAAAAAGAAGACAACCTGAGGAATCCAGAAAAGGCAGGGCCTCTCTAGGCAAATGAGGAGAGAGAAGAAAAAACGAAACATCAAAAATCCAGAAAGAAAAAAAAATCTAGATCTTTGTCCTGAAACCTGCGTATCTCCAAGAAGAAAATAAATAAAATTATTAGATCTAAGAACTCCTTTTGTCCTTCCAACAAATAAATAGCAAACGAGAGAGAAAAATGACCTCAAGAACAAGCGTTTTCCTTCCTTTGATTTCCTGCAAAGAAAGATAGAAGTAACAGAATGGCACTAGAAGAATATCAGGAGGAGGAGGAGAAGATCAGATCTGAAAGCTTCCGATTGTTGAAGAACAAGAAGGAGAAAGGGGGACACTCAACCTGAGTACCTCACCGATGGTAGTGGGATGTGGCCTGAAGGTGGCGGTCGTTATGTTGGTGGCTCGCATGGCAAGATTGGAACAGGAATTAGTTTGGCATGCTAATGCGAAAATGGGGTCTATTTTGAGCAAGAATATACAAGCTCAATGCAACAAGTGGAGATAGAATATGCAACGAGATGAAATAGGATATGCAATGAGGGGAGCTAGGAGATGCAGGGAAGTTGTGGCAATGGGTGGGAGGCGACGACACTCGGCGACGGAACCTTCCATTTATCACCTGCGAAAGTGTGTCTTGTGACCCATGCGTTTGATATCATGTGATCTCGCCAACAAATGTAGTTATTTTCGTCAAGTCAGTTTCATACTCTACCTTTATCCATGCCCTACTGAATTGATGAAAGTCTCATCTTCATTGCGTTTGATATCATGTGATCCGCCTTCATCGTGTTTGTATCATGTGATCTGAAGCGCCTCTTAATCACTTTCCTGGTAATGGGAGAAACCTTGTACGTGACAACCGGCCGTGTTCCAGTGACTGAATTGATGAAAGTCCCGCCTTCATCGGTTGTGGCTATTTGCCGGGGGTGTGCTTCTCCTACGGTTGAGGCTTTCCGGTTCAGTTTTCTGCCGGGGGTGTGGCAAACCAAGAATATGATCGAAGAAAACATCTCTAAGAGAAAATCACCGTGGACCTTGCCAGGCACTATAATCGGTAAACTGCACCCACCTGGGTAGAGGATTCCAGCCGACGGCTCTCATCGGCCCGTCAACAACACTAAAATCACCATCACCAAACCAAGCCAAGGAAATACCAAGAGCCGTAAAAACATTGTACGACTGAAATCGATTAACTCCGAGTTAAAGAAAGCACCAATAACCACGCTGGCAATACAATATGCCAATCTCACTGAAAAATATAAATCAACCATAAGAAACACCAAATCAATCACCACGCCAAATCGTCGTGCTACCCTGGCTCAGGCAGCCGACACACGCTAGAAGTAGTCGGTGTGACAAACTACACTGCCACACGGCCTCACCAATCCTTGTTTTTTTTTTTTTTTTTTTTTTCAAATAATAGA
>JAMKQA010232127.1:0-19044 GCA_024699735.1 Posidonia australis
ACTAGGTGGCGACTCCTTTCCTTATCCTTTTTGTTTTCCCTTTGGTGTTTCTGAGTCTTGTCTCTTCCTCCGGATTCACCATTTTCGCCGTGACTGTAGCAGACCTCCCCGTGTGTTTCCGCACACCAGAGTAGGTTTGGTGAACCGCACCTAGAGGTTCCACCGGCATGGTCACACTAGGGTTTCGATGAAGTTCATGTAAATTTCAAATACTGTGATTGAATCTCTCTCTGTGTTCTCATATTTTAATGTTATGATTACTTAGGCAAGATGTAAATTATATGAATCTCTATTATATCGATAAACTTTAATAGACTAATATTGATTACTTTTTTTAGTCTATGCTTAGGGAAGAATAATCAGGGATCATATGTATAATCTTAGATCTAATGTATATCATGATTTAATTTAATTTACGTGTTTTTACCTAGTATTTGATATTCTATGGTGCATTGCATATAGATTATGCTTGTCAGGATAAACGCCATTGAATTAAATTATTTAGATCAAGAAGAGAGATAGAGAATGGATTTAATCATGCATCTTATACTTACATGATTGGATTCAAAAATCCTAGTTCTCCAATATTCTAAATTTTATTGTTATGTTAAATCAATCATCCTTAATCATATTCATTACTTCCATTGCCTTTTCTTGAGTATCTAACAAATAATCTTTGCTATATTGCTTTATTCTCTGTGGGATTGATCGGTACTTACATATGTACTGCATAGTATATCATGCACTTACAATATTTATTACTAGATATTAAAATTCACATCATTAACAATCTTTGAGATCTCAAATTCTAGTGTTTGTGTGATCCCAACCATGTCTTGTCTCAAATTCTGGCTACTGACCTCTAATTCAACCTTCAACTCTATATTCATTGTTTCCATGGCCTCCTTCATAAGAAGCTTGAAGGCTTCCATCTCCTCTAGTCTCACCTTTAGTTGTTCTGATTGTAGTGGCTTTGATGCCAATCGATAAGCTTCTGGTCGTCGAAATTTTCCAAATCCTGCTCCAACATGTTGGCTCCTCATTTAGATTGGTGTTGTGGTGATAGGGTAGAGAAGAATTGGGGAAGTTGGAAGAGGGTTTTGGCAAGGAAGAGAGTTCCAAGCTCTGGTCTTAGGAGAACCAAAGGCCTGAATCTCGATACCTATTCCTACACAGACAAAGATTATTTATAGGAAAGCTCATCACATGGAAATGATGGCTTCGTCTTGACCCACTTTTAGCAAACTTAGGAGAACAATAATAACTAACTCCTAACAACAGATAGAACTAACAAGTTGGTTATGGGTTCGAAAGAAATATAATAAAGCCAACTTATTCTAATATTGCTAATAGCAAGGATACAACAAGGAATTGATGGAGATTCCTATAAATATAAATAATGGAGATATTACTTACATGTACTTCATGGTATTAAGTGATGAGGTGATTTTTCCAAATGTTGAAGTTTTTATTGTAGACGAACCTCTCGAAGTATTTTATGAGCTTTATTTCAATATAAATCTTTAAATGTTAAATGCAAGAAATTGAATCAACATATTATTGATTTGACCTTTGACAATAAAAGGATTTCAAATGGAAATAACTCAATTTTTATGATGAGTGTTTTGGATGTGTTGAGATTGATGTTTTGACCAATAAGAAATAAAACATGGGAAGTAAACGAATGTTTTTTTTTCCGAAAAGTAGAAGTAAATTACATTAGTCAGGGTGGCGATACGTGTCTCTCCTAGGGATGCAAATGAATATGGTATATCAATAAAAAATTAGTATCTGTATTCGTTTCTAGGCAGATACAAATACGGATATGGATTTGAGTGGATATGGATATGGATTAATATTATATTTATATTTAACTATGCACGTAAAAAACTCTAGTTACCACCTCTCTTTTCTTCTGCCAAACCATCCCACTCCACTCCACCTGCTTCTCTTCTGTCGAATCATCCCACTCCACCTCTTTCCACCTCCCACTCTGCCTCTCTTCATTGATCCACGTCGGCCTCTCACTCCACCTCTCTTCTCCACTACTCCATCTCTCTTCTCTTCCGTTGAATGATCTCACTCCACTCCATGATGTAGCAGCTCCCACTCCATGCTGGCCCCTTCACTAATCTACATCAGCCTCCCACTCCACCTCTCTTCACCAATCCCATTCCCAACCTCCCACCCTGCCTCTTTTCATCGATCCATGTCGTGGTCCCACTCCACCTCTCTTCACTGATCCATGCCATACATCCACATGACCCTCTTAGCAACTCATCAGCCCCCACAGCATAATTGGCCCCCACAACAACTCGCTAGCCCCCATAGCAACTCGTTGGCCCCCTTCCGATTGTGGTAGTAGATCCATGCCAACCTTTCCACAATAGACTGGGTTTTGTGATTTTTATATTTTGTTTTTGATAGTTGATTTCTTATGCATTTTTCATTAATCTCTTAGACATATGGAAGCTATGATAAATCTATAAGGATTCATATTTGTATTCTTATGTATGATGGCAGTGCCATTATCTGATTTTAGAATATGATAATGTAAAATAGATTTCGGAAAATATTGTTCAAGTTCAGAGTTAGTCTCATGGAATATGTTCTTTTCTTCTAGTGTTTAGAATCAACTACTCCCTACACATTGTAGGTAAATAATGGTTCTTGAAATAAGTTCATTGTGCATCTATGAAGAACTTATTCTAGTTATGCAATGTTAAGTAATTTACATAATGAATCTCTTGAATTTCTGTGCATAGTACATCTCTTTAATTTCTGCATGTATTCATTCAAGCAAAAATTTTCGGATATAACAAGAATTGTGCTTATCAAACCAAATTATTAGTTGACCTACCAAATTGTGGATGCTTTCCATCAAGTTCATACTTTTTACAAATATCTTGTCTAAAGTAAATGTGCCCTCATCGTTGTTGATATCATTTTTGCTTTTCTTTGTTCATTAAGGTATATACTTAGCCCTTATTCTTCTTGGATTTTTTTAAAAAATTGTTATCTCATGATTTTGGAATTAGAGACATGCAAAAGCTATAAAGAGTCTATTAGCAATTGCAATTGGGATAAAGTAGAAAGAAATTGTTGACCAACTTGTAAAAAAGGTATAGGTGAATCATTGCCTTGTCTCCTTTATTCTCTGATAAACAATGTTTGCTTTCAACATTTAATTTGTTATTTTGTTATAGTTCCCATCAGATGACTTCACCATCATGCTTTTTCATTATGATGTTGTTGTGGATGAATGGAGAGACCTACATTGGATAGACAACGCCATACATGTTTCTGCAATTAATCAAACAAAATGGTATCTTTTCCATGTGATCTGATGCAATGTTCAAGGTGGTTTGCCAAGCATTTTCTACATCCAGACATAGTTTCTGAATACAGTTACATTTTCCTATGGGAAGAGGATATCAATATTCAAAATTTTCATTCTGAATACTTTTCATCTACTTTTTGATGACTTCTTCTAAGTTGATGACTATGCTTAACTAGTTGGAGTCCAATACAAGCTTGGCTAGATTCTTATACGAGCTAATCAGCTCTAGCTTTCAATGGGTTCCTTTTCCCTACTATACGTGTCATTAGGAAAGGGAGATGATTTGTTCACCTTGAAAGCTCATATCTCCATTTCTTTTTTTTTTCTTATGGAAATTAGAGCAAAAAATATTATCAAGATTGCCTTGAAAATTACTTGATTAGGAGGAGGTTAGAAGTCATTAGAAGTCAATCTTCAAGAATAAGGAAAAGAGAACATAGTTTCTAAACATGATAGCCTGCCAAAAAAAAAGGGAAAAAGAGAGTTTACCCCATTAACATTTACATTATAGGCCAAAAAAGTGAAAAGTAGAGAAGAGATTTGGAGAGTAGAAAGGAAAGTTTTTGGTTATTCACTATAAATCATTCGTAAATTTAAGCCTTTAAATCTGTTAAGTTTACTTGAATATTTTTTTTTCAATTATGCACTATAAATCTTTCCTGAAGGTTTCATGCAAGAGTTGTGCAACTTAAGTTGCAGCTTATTGTGTGCGATTGAATTTTTCCTTTCACTTGCCAAGAAAATTCTCCATGAAGCCTATGAAGATAAGAACGGACTTTAAGTAATATTGTAATACCCATAAATTCATTTTGTAATTATTTACATTTTAATGAATTTATTTTTGGGCGGGTGTTATTGTTTCTGAGGCCTGTTGTGTGAATTGTGGATTTTGGGCTTGAGCCTTGTAGACCAGTTTTTATTTGTGTGATCCTGTGCTTGTCCCCATGTGTTTGGCACTGTGTGTGGTTGACATTGTGTGTGTGGCACTGTGCTTATGGGCCCGTGTGTGGGTCCGTGTGGGGCCCGTGTTTGTGGGCAGGTTGGTGAGACTTGCAGGTGGCCTTGTGCTAGGAACAAGTGGTTGTGTGTGTGGGATTTGTGTTTGGCAGGTGGAGGTTGGTTGGTGTGCATGCGTGCTTACCTTCCTCCCTGCGTGGCTATTTAAGCCGATGCACATTCTCCATGTAGCAACACATCCTTCCCTTCTCTCCCATGCCTCCTCCTCCTCCTCGAGCACGCTACTCTTCTTTCCCCTCCACTCCACCATCTCTCTCTCTCTCTCCCTTCCTTCCCCTCTCTCTCTCTCTCTCTCCCTCCACTCACCTCTCCCTTCTCCACCTCACCCCCTCCCTCTCCCCCATTCTCCTTCTCCCCTTGCTGCCTCTATTCGATGTGCTTGAGGGTCGACGGCGGTGTGTGGTGATGTGTGGAGCTACGGTGAGGTGTCCCTGAGGTTGTGGAGTGACCGACGATGCCTAGGGTAGCTAGGGTTGGCTAGAGATTAGAGTGGATCATCAGAGTGCGTTTTCAAGTATGTACCTCACCCCCGTGTTGTAGAAAGCATGAAAATAGTAGAAAATAATAGGCTTACATGAAATCTAGGAAAATTTACATTCCTAGAATTTATTATGAATTTATGATGATTTATGGTGGAATTTATAACCATTAATGGCGTTGAGTGGTTTTGGGTCGTTTTTGACCCTTGTGGCTTCTCGAATTTATTTCTCCTTACATGATGAATGGATTTTGGTTTTATTTGTGTGGATTTGGAGTAGACTTGAGGGTCTACAATATATGTTTTAATTGAATTTTTTAGTGCTTGTTTTGGGGATCCTCCCTTTGGTCTCATTTTGGGCAATTTCGTGGGCTATGGCTGGGGGCTATTTTCTGCTTTCGCAGAAAACAACTTACCAAATCATTTCAGTATGCTATTTTTCTGTCTGTTTGGTCCTCTTAGTGTAGGTTAGTCGATTGAACCAAATCGGACATCGTTTTTCTGTCAATTTGGTCCTCCTGGTGTAGGTTCGGTCGATTGAACCAAATCAGACGATCGGATTAAAGATTTTTAGTCGACCGATCTGATTTTCGGTGTGTTGTTCTATACCTCAAGTGTTGACTTGTACCTAGTTCGGGTGATCGATTCTTTTTAGTCTATCAGATTAGGGAATTTCGGTATTCCATTTTCAAATTGGTCTACCAATTCAGGCCCCAATTGCCCTTATGAAAATGGTTTTTCGTGGATTTCCAGATTGGTTTGTTTTGTCCTTTTGCGATGGGATCATGGGCCATCAATGGTGGTCTTGTGGGACACCTGATGTGTCATTTTGTCGAGATTTTGGAATGAGTTTCCAAAGGTATAAAATGGTTTTGAAAATGGTTTTCAAAGAGATGTGTTGGTCGGTTTTAGAAAGTAATTTTCCTGGTTTTCTGTGTACGGGCCGAGATATCGTGGGATCGTGTCGTTGGGACCAGAGAATGTGATGACATTCTTGGGTAGTCGAGTGCGTCTCCTTATTGAGGTCGAGGGTTGAGAGACCGAGGCGAGTGTTCGTCGAGACTTAAGATAGGATACTCCTTGATTGTCGTTCGCAGGGCCATGTTGAGGTCCGCGGGTTGAGGTGTCTTGTGGCATGACAGAGAGGTATGATACTTCTATTGTCGTTGTGAGTACTAAGGCTCGGGTGTTGTCGAGTGTAGAGTTATGACACTCCCTCTTGAGCACCATGCTGAGGATATCGTGATAAGGCATACCCTATGGTGGCCAATGCAGGGGGGACGCATGCCTCGTAACTGGTAGTGTCCTGAGAGACAGGATTGCCTTCCCAGAGAGGGTTGGCCTTGTGAGGGTTCTCCAGTGGGAGAATTACAGGACATGGATCCCTCTTACATAGGGTGGCATCACTGTGACAGTGCAATGCACCTTGTGGCTACTTATGGTCAAGGTTGGTTACCTGACATCGAGCTTTTCGACTCATTGTGTGTAGTTTTGACCATTGAGGGTCTTGTTTGTAGTTTTGGATTGATAGAGTCCTGTTTGTTGTTTTGATCGGTGTGGACCGCGTTTGTTGTGGTTTTCAGCCTGTTGAACCTGGTTGGTCAGACTTGGTGGTTTTGGAGAAAACGATCTGCGAAATGATTTTTAAGGAAAAATTAATATGGATTTGTTTTCCACTATTTTTCGTGGGGTGCGTGCTAGGTGTCTTTTGTCACTCACGCTTGTTCTTCGTGGTTTTTGAGTTGCAGGTGCAAGCATGCAGATGGGTTTTAGTATAGTACACATAATCTGGAGTCTCGTAGCCGCATACACAGGTTCCTGGTAGTTGATATTTCTGTTTAACTTTTAATTTTCTATAATTTAATTTGTTTTAAATTATTATGGAAATTAGGGGCATTACAAATTTAGTATCAAAGCACTAGGTTCACTAGGTTACACTAGCCTAGGGTGTCCAGTTTAGAGACCCCATAGGTTTTGGATGCATGTAGAGTCTACACTTGGTTTTCTTCATGATTTTCTAGTTGTTGTTTTATTTGTAGTGCATGTGTATTGCCTCTCTCCTTGCAGGATGCCTCCTCGTGGTCATAAGGGCAAGACCCCTATCAAGAAATCTGAGCCCCGAGAGGATGTTGGCTGATGGAAAGCGGTTCGTGTCGAATTGCAAAGCTTGGCACACAGGATCTCCCATGCCTTCAGCAAGAGTAGTACTAGTGAGCTGTTAGGTGACTGGTGGTTGAGCCAATTCACGAAGCTTCATTCGCCGTCGTTCAAGGGTAAGGTCGGTGTTGAGGAGAGTGAGGCCTGACTAGAGAAAGTGGTGAAGATGCTGGAGAGCATGGCGTGCCTAGAGGAGCATTGGGTGCGGCTGGCGTCTTATTTGCTAGATGGTGAGGCAGATAAGTGGTGGAAGTTTATGAGGCAGTTGAAGTTCTCGGACTCAGTAACTATCATCATCCAGTGAAAAGATTTCAAGGCGGCCTTCTATGACAAGTATTTCCCAACTCATGTGAAGGAGCAGCTTCACCGAAGCTGAGTAGGGCACGATATTGGTGCTCGGGTATGAGCTTGAGTTTGCCTGACTGGAACGTTTCGCTCCCACCTATGAGTTCGAGGAGGAGTGGGCGTAGAGGTTCTTGGACGGCTTGAACTCAAGGCTACGGGTGAAGGTGATGGGTTGTCGGTGTCAAACTATGGAGGACATGGTTGAAATGGCTTATCGCTTTGAGGCAAAGCATCAGAAGTATCTGGAGAGTCGTCCTAAAGGAAAGGGTAAGTCTTCTTTTACCACTCGGTTCTCTTTCTTCGGTCCTCCAAGTGTTAGTAGTTTAGGTAGCCCTGAGAAGAAGTAGAAGGGGAGGTCCAGTGTTTCCTCTAGAGGCTGGTGGAGTTTTGCTGGGAGTAGTAGAGCTAGTATCAGTCAGACAGGGTCCAATGCTCCCGGTGGGAACCAGTATTTCAACTGTGGTCAAGTGGGCCACGTTGTTGCACATTATCCCCAACCTAGGCGGACTTCCACCCAGTGGTGTGCTACAACTGCAGAAAGGCAGGTCAGGTTCAGAGGCTCTACTCGGAACCATCGAAGAAGGCAGGAAGTGCACCATAACAGCCAACTAGGAGATGGGTGTTTACTATTGCAGCTCTAGACATTGGGACTGCGGGAGATGTAGTTGAGGATAAGGATGACTAGTTGATATTGCGACCCTCTGTGATTGTTGTAATATCTTTGTAACCTAGACATCTGCCTGATTGTATGTATGTGGTGTTATTGTTTTGCTTGGTCATCAGGTTTTTTTATTGTGGCTGACTGGATGGCCAAAGTGTTGTTTGACTCATGGAGTTCTTTCTCCTTTATCTCTGAGTCATTTGCAACGGAGTTGGGAGAGTGACTAGCTAGACTGGCTTTTCGTCTCAACATGGTGACGTCGTTGGGGGGCACAATTTGGAATGGAGGTATCTATAGTCTGTCGACTTGACGTTGAATGGTAAAGAGTTCGACGCCAGCCTAATCGTGATGGACATGCAGGAGTACAATGTGATACTCGGCATGGATTGGTTGGCGCAGCAGTCTGCTTTGATCGATTGTGCTTGAAGGAGAGTTTATTTTGGGTTTCCTGAGGATGTGTCTTTCTTTGTGTAAGGTGGGTGTCAGGGTGAGCCTAAGCTTGTCATTTTGGCTATGAAGGCTTATAAGTCTTTGGTCAGGGGTTGCACGAGGTATCTAGCTAGTATAGTTATCTCCACTTCTCCTGAGTTGGGTGTTAATATCTCAGTGGTGTGTGAATATCCCAACGTTTTTCCTGATGATTTGCCTGGTATGCCACTTCACAAGGAAGTAGAGTTCTCGATCGATCTGATCCTTAATTCTAGTGCTATGTTGAAGCCTCCCTATCACATGGCGCCAGCAAAGTTGTGAGAGCTCAAAACTCAATTGCAGGAGTTGCTGGATAAGGGATTTATTAGGCTGAGTGTGTCTCCGTAGGGAGTACCTATCTTGTTTGTCCGTAAGAAGGATGGTTCGCTTCGGCTGTGTATAGACTATCGGATACTGAACTAGATTATGATGAAAAACAAGTACCCCTTGTCTCGCATTGATAACCTGTTCGACCAGTTGCAGTCCGCATCCGTGTTCTTGAAGATTGATCTGAGGACAGGGTATCACCAGTTGACAATACAAGACTCAGACATTCAAAAGACTACTTTTTGGACGTGGTACGGGCATTACGAGTTCACGGTTATGCCTTTGGACCTGACCAATGCACCAACTGCGTTTATGGATCTGATGAACAGGATTTTCAGCCATTTTTTGGACCAGTTCGTTGTGGTTTTTGTTGATGACGTGCTGGTTACTCCCTTGATGTGGAGACTCACACTTTGCACCTGAGGGAGGTTTTGGATACTCTAAGGCGTCATCAGCTATACGCCAAATTCTCTAAGTGTGAGTTCTGGCTGAGTGAAGTCATGTTCCTTGGTCATTTGATTTCTAGAGAAGGCATCAGGGTGGATCCGGCCAAGGTCGAGGTAGTGAGTAGTTGAGAGCAACCTAAGACTATGGTGGAGATCAGGAGTTTCTTGGGTTTGGTGAGCTATTATAGGAGGTTTATCTGGGATTTCTCCTCCATAACCGCGTCCTTGATAGAGTTGACCAGGAACGAAGTTCTATTTTATTGGGACTAGAATTGTGAGGCGAGTTTCCAAGAGCTTAAATCTCGTCTAGTTTCTGCCATTGTATTAACTCTACCTTCTGGAAGTGGTGGCTTCACTGTGTATAGTGACGCTAGTGGTGTTGGATTGGGGTGTGTTCTGATGCAACATGGTAATGTCATTGCATATGTTTCATGCTAGTTGAAGGATCATAAGAAGAACTACCTGACCCATGATTTAGAGATGGTTGCCGTACTGTTCACTCTCAAGCTCTGATGACACTATTTGTATGGAGAGCAGTTTGAAGTCTTCATCGATCATCAGAGCTTGAAGTATATCTTCACTCAAAGGGACCTCAACCTGAGGCAACGCCATTGGGTGGAGTATTTGAAGGACTATGATTTAAGTCTATCCTACCACGCTGGGAAGGCCAACGTGGTTGCTGATGCCTTGAGTCGGGTTACGCATGTGTTGGCAAGCCTGATGGTCAAGGAGTGGACTATGCTAGAGGATTCAGTAAGCTGCAGGTTGAAGTAGCAAGCTCGGGGAATGGTTGGTGCTTGGGTGGCCAACCTGTCCGTTCGTCCCAAGCTGATAGAGTTTATTGTCGCCTGTCAGTAGCTGGATCCGTTTGTTTAGGCTATGTTTGGGAAGCTGGAGGCTGGTGGAGAGTCTCATTTCTCTATTGGAGCATATGGAGAGTTAAGATATGATATGCGTCTATACATGCCCCAACATGAGGAGGCCAGGCAGAGGTTGCTCAATGAAGCGCATCGGTTTAGGTACACTATTCACCCCAAGAGTACAAAGATGTATCGAGACTTAAAATGAAACATTTGGTGGCCTGGCATGAAGAGGGATGTTGTTGACCATGTGGTGAGGTGTACAATCTGCCAACTAGTCAAGGCAGAGCACTAGAGACCTAGAGGAACCTTACAGCCATGTGGGTGAGCGTGGATCGACTAACCAATTCTGCTCACTTCCTAGCCATTCGGGTGAAGCTTCTGATGCACCATCTGGCAGAGTTGTATATTTCCGAGGTGGTTCGGATACATGGTGTTCCAATGTCTATCGTGTCAGACAGAGACACGAGGTTCACCTCAAGGTTTTGGAGAACTCTGCAAATGACTTTTGACACAATGCTCAACTATAGCACAACATTTCATCCTCAGTCAAATGGTCAAACAGAGAGGACTATTTAGACATTGGAAGATATGCTCAAAGCATGTGCCTTGGACTTACAAGGGAGTTAAGAGGACCATCTGCCACTGATTGAGTTCGCCTATAATAATAGTTATCACTCGAGCGTTGAGATGCCACTGTACGAAGCTTTGTATGGTAGGCCATGCAGGTCACCGGTTGGCTAGGGCGAGGTGGGTGAGCGTCAGTTGATTGATCCTAAGCTTGTGCAGCTGTATGAGGACAAGGTTGAGCTGATCCATAACAGGCTATTGGCTGCATAGAGTCGGTAGAAGAGCTATACTGATAACAGAAGGAGACCACTAGAATTTCTAGTGGGAGACCATGTGTTTCTAAAGGTGTCGTTGACTAAGGGTGTTATGAGGTTCGCAAATCGTAGGAAGCTGAGTCCTCGCTATATTGGCCCGTACCAGATTACCAAGAGGATCGGTGAGGTTGCTTATCGATTGGATCTACTATTAGAGATGTCGTCTGTGCACGACGTGTTCCATGTCTCCATGCTGAGGAAGTGTCTAGCTGACACATCTCATGTGATCCCAGTTCAGCTAGAGGGGCTCCAAGAAGATCTATCCTTTATGGAGGATGCCGTCCAGATTGTTGATCACAAGGAGTATGTGCTACAAAACAAGGTGATTCCGCTAGTCTTGGTGCGGTGGCGACGTCATGGAGCCAAGGAGGCCACGTGAGAGCACGAGAAAGCCATCCTAGTCCAATACCCGTATCTTTTTGCCTCTTAGTGATTTCGAGGGCGAAATCTTCTTTTAAAGTGGTTAGGAAGTAACACCTGTAAATTCATTTTGTAATTATTTACATTTTAATGAATTTATTTCTGGACAAGTGTTACTGTTCCTGAGGCCCGTTGTGTGAATTGTGGATTTTGGACTTCAACCTCGTAGGTCGGCTTCTATTTGTGTATTCCTATGTTTGTCCCCACGTGGTTGGCATTGTGCATGATTGACAGTGTACATGTGGCATTGTGCTTATGGGTTCGTGTGTCGATCAGTGTGGGACCCACATTTATGGGCCAGTTGGTGAGGCTTGCAGTTGACCTTGTGCTGGGAACGAGTGGTTGTGTGTGTGGGATTTGTGTTTGACAAGTGGAGGTTGGTTGGTGTGTATGCGCACTTACCTTCCTCCCTACGTGGCTATTTAAGCTGAGGCACACTCCCCATGTAGCAACACATTCTTCCCTTCTTTCCTCTGCCTCCCCATCCTCCCCTAGCGTGCCACTCTTCTTTCCTCTCCACTCCACCGTTTGTCTCTCTCCCTTCCTTCCCCCCCTCTCTCTCTCTCTCTCTCTCTCTCTCTCTCTTCCTCCACTTACCCCCTTCTCCACCTCACCCCTCCCTCCCCCATTCTCCTTCTCCCTCTGCTGCCTCTGTTTGATGTGCTTGAGGGTCGACGGCAGTGCGTGGAGCTCCGGTGCGGTGTCCCTGAGGTCGTGGAGTGACCAAGGACGCATGGGGTCACAAGGGTTGGTCGGAGATTGGAGTGGATCGTCGGAGTACGTTTTCAAGTATGCACCTCACCCTTGTGTTGTTGAAAGCATGAAAATGGTAGAAAATGATAGAATTACATGAAATCTAGGAAAATTCACATTCCTAAAATTTATTGTGAATTTATGATGGAATTTACGGCCATTAATGATGTTAAGTGGTTTTAGGTCATTTTCGATCCTTATGGCTTCTCGAATTTATTTCTTCTTATATGATGAATGAATTTTGATTTTGTTTTTATGAATTTGGAGTAGACTTGAGAGTCTACAATATATGTTTTAGTTGGATTTTATAATACTTATTTTAAGAGTCCACCTCTTGGTCCCATTTTCAAGTTGTTGAGGTTGACCAGTTCATCTGGCTGATCCGGTCCACTTTTGATAACATTGGAACCAAGTGGTGGTTGACTTGATCAATCGAGAGTGCTATAAACTTTAATACTATCCGGATGATCTAAGGCCATGGTAGTTCTTTCTTCTTTTGTAGAAATTGCTACTTCCACATTTATTTTGATCATACCCTCAACTCGAGGCCCCCAAGGGTAAGGATCAATCCCTCCCCTTTGTCGACTTTGCAGGAAGTTGATTCATGAGATTTGTGTTGTGTTGACCTCCCGTCTGAAAGTGTGAAAGTTGTGCTTGAAATTGTTGTAGTACATTTGTTGGATTCTGAGTTGTCTCTAAAAACTGTTAGATTCTTGCATTTCCATATAAACCAGATAAGTAACGTAATGTTTTCTAGTAATTCTATTTCTCTTACCTTTTCCATAGACGTAGAAATGTTTTTTATGATAGATAATAATGAAGGAAAATGATTAATATTAAAGAAAAAAATGAGATATCTGCTCCAAACCACATTGCTTTAGCAAAAGGACAATGGATAAGTAAATGGTCTAAGAGTTTCTATATCCAATTTGCACAATAAGCAGGACGTATCCATCCAAGGTAATCTTTTTGCCAAAACCTCCTAAGTTGGAACATTGCCTGTTAAACATCTCCATAAGAACAAAATGATCATTGGAGGAAGAGAACTAAGTTTCTTGAGCTTTTTGATACATATATTGCTCTCTACTTTCATCAGTTGATTATTGCCAATGATGAAATTGTCACTAAGAAAATTATATCCTGTGTTAGCAGAATAATTGCCATCCTTGCTATGCCTCCAAATGACTTTCACTGACTGTAGACCTGCAAAATTGAGTTTGAAGAATTTTGTCAACAATATTAGAATCAAATGGACTTCTCAATTTAGAAATATCCCATGATAAATCATCTCCTGATAGAAATCATCTGCTATAGCAGAGAGTTTATCCTGTGTGGCTGATGATTTCTTTACTATAGCAGAGAGTTTATTGAAAACCTTTCAGCTCCTCTTTGTAAAACTCTGCTAAAAGTTGTATCTAAATCAGACAACCAAGAATCACTCCGAAGATTAGTATTTTTGCCATCCTTTATCAGTCATTTGCAATTTTGTAGAAGGATTGGCTTCATAGTAAAAATACTCTTCCAAATGCTAGAACAATTTCTACTAGCATCAGCATTTTTAAAATCCACATTCTTGAAATACTCAGCCTTCAAACTCTAGCCCATAAAATCGTACGATCTTGAAGAAGCCTCCAACCTAATTTTAAAAGAAAGCTTTGTTAGTATCATGAATATCTCTAAATCCAAGTCCTCCTCCTTTACTCTGCTCCGTAAATTCGCAACTCCTTACGGTGATATGCCTTGATCCTTTCTTGAAACCCCACCAGAAATCTTTATTGCTGAATCAACATCCCTACAAATCTCAGTAGGAATTAGTGAGGTAGAAACATAAAATACTGGAATCGAAGGATAGATTGTATAAGAACTTCTCTGCCAGACTGAGATAAATATATAGAATTCCAAGTATTAATCCTCTTTTCAACTTTATCAACAATAAAACTAAAAGATTTTTATTTATTCGTCCCACAAAATAAAGGGCTACCTAAGTAAATCTCATCTTGGCTCTTCAGTTTGGCATTTAATTCTTCTAAAATAGATTGTTGTAGTTTGGGGTCCATCCTCCTGCCAAAATGAGCTGGACTTTTAGAGAAATTTATGCTTTGTCCTCACGATAGTCCAATGTCGACTTGATTTCTTTAGCCCTATGCAAAGATCACTAAAGAATAGGAGATAATCAGCAAACATAATGTGGGATAAAAAAAGGCCCCTCAGAAGTAACTTTAAAACATTTTAAAGAACAAATGCTAACTCTATGATTAATAAACCTAGATAACATTTCATTACACGCAATAAAAAGATAAAGTGAAAGAGGACAATCCTGTCTTAAACCTCTATTAAGAGTAAAGAAATCATCAGCCACACCATTAAAAATAATAGAAAAGGAAGTAGTAGTAGCACATTGCATAATAAGAGTAACAGATTCAAAGGAGAAACCCAAATGAATAAAGATTAAGAGAGGAAATCCCATTCAATCTTGTCATAAGCTTTAGCAATATCAATTTTTAGAGCCATGAATCTCCTCCCATTCCCTTTTTTTATAGAATGAAAATATTCTTGAGCAATAATATAGTTATCAGACAATTGTCTACCTTTAACAAAAGCATCCTGTTCTTCACTCACAATATCTGAAAGAAAAGGTTTAATTTTGTTAGAAATAATCTTAGATATAAATTTATATAAACATGCATGGGCTAATAGGTCTAAAATCAGAAGGTGTAAACATTCACATGCATTTTTTAAGGAATAAGTGAAATAAAGGTATGATTCAGTTTAGTGGGCAAACCCAACTAGAGAAAAAAATTGTTATAACAGTCATTACGTCAACCCTAATAGTGGACTACCCTGTGGAAAAGAATTCAATAAATAGGCCATCATGACCAGGAGATTTGTTATTTTTCAGATTCAGAAGGAATAGATATAATTCTAGCATTAACAGTAGCAGGAATAAAGTTACCTAGAGTAAAAATATCAACAGATTTTAAAAAGCCCTCACTAGAAAACAAGTTTGAAAAATACTTAATAAAAGATTTCTTAATAGATTGAAAATCAGATGTCCACAAACCAGAAGAACTCTTGATACATAAAATCTTATTTGTCTGCCTTTTACTTAGTTTAGAAGAATGGAAGAACCTTGTATTTCTATCACCAAAAGACAACCAATTTTCCTTAGACGTTAGAGCACAATATGCTTCCACCTTATCCATCAGTTCTTCATATAGTAGGAGTAAATTGTTTTCCTGTCTTATACCATGCGAAGAAGGATCTACTTTTTGTAAAGCAATCAATTCAAGCTCAATAGTCCTAATATCAGTTTTCATAGAATCAAAATAGGTTTTATGCCAAGTAGATAAACATTTCTTAAGATGAATAAGTTTTTCAAAAAAATCCATAGAAGCATTGAAAGGATTCTGAAGCCAAGCCCTTCTGCAGTTGAAACTCGTAATTCTTGTCTAGAGTCCACATGTTTTCAAATTTGAAATTTTTTCGTCTGAACGTTGACTTTCTTTCAAGCTGCAGTAGTATTGGACATTGGTCTGATCCTGTGGCTGGTAAATAGAAAACTAATGCATTGGGAAAAAGAAGTATCCACTCATGTTGTCCATAAGCTTTATCAAGTCTTTCTCTTATATGAAACTTGATGGTTCTCCTATTAGACCATGTATGGGATGGTCGTACAAAATCAAGATCAATCAAATGGCAGTTCTCAAGAAAAAAATTATATCTAGATATATTAGAAGATTATAAAACCATGCCTCCCATTTCTGAGAAGAATTCTCAATTTCATTGAAATCCCCAATACAGACCCAGGGAAGTTTAGTAGCTAATATTTTGTATTGAATATACAAATGTCATGTTTTTTGGATTTGATGCTCCATGGATAGCAACTAACACCCATTCTCCTGTTCCTCTGGAGTAAACTGAGGCAAAAATATAGTTACTAGAACAATGTACAATATCAAAATTTTATTCCAGATCCCAAAATAACCATAAACCACCAGACTTACCACTAGCATCAACAATAAAGTAATTAGAATTTGACAGCTATCCAGCATTGTGTTAGATTTAGCCGAGACATACTTAGTTTCACAGATAAAGCAAATAGAAGGTTGATGCTTGTTTATAAAAGATTTAAGAAGCCTAAATCTACTAGTGGTCCCCATCCCTCTAGTGTTCCAAGATAAAGTAATCATAATAACAATGAGAGATAAGTAGAAACCACACTTAGAATTAAGTCAAGACAGAAATTAAAATAGAAGTAAGACAACAGAAATATCAAAACCCAATTCAGTAAAAACTAAAATTTAAAAAAAAAAGTTTGTTAGAGTTGATATATTATGTATTAGTTGTAGTGAGTTATTAGGTTACTAGACATCTATGGTATCTTATACATTCCATATATATGTAACTACACCTACAGAGAAATAGATATACTATTTCTCTCCTATTTTCCTTTCTATATAGTGTCAGAGTCCAAGGGGAGACCCTAGGGAGTCGTCCCTTCCACCACCAGCCGCCAGCAGGCCCTCCTTTGCCGTCAACACACCCGACCAGACCTTCCGCCGCCGACAGGCCCTTCTCCGTCGTCAGCACACCGGACCAATTCTTCTCTACCGTCAGCCCACCCGACCAGCTCTCTCGCCCGCGCCGCCGGCCATCCCTTTCCTCTCCTCCAGTCGGGTTGCGTCCAGTCGGGTTGCGTCCAGTCGGGTTGTCGGCCACAGAACAACCCTCTAATCGGGCCGTTGGCCACAGAACAACCTTCCAGAGGCACCAGCAGCCACAACAAGTCCCTCCTGTTCTGCTGGAAGTGGCTTCCGGCCACTCCAGACTTGCCGACCGGGCCTTCCAACGCCCCCCAGGCTTGCCGACAGGAGCAGTCCCACCCCTCTAGGCCGCTGGTAGTCGTTTTTGTGGATACATGATATCACACGTGTTTATCCTTATAGATCATAGGTTAGTGTATCTAGAAGGAAGTTGTGTATTGTTTTTGGCCTTATTTATACCAAATTAGTGATTTCCGATGGAGTGAAATTAGACTATATAATCTACTGTGCATCATGGTTACATGTAAATCTTTAATAAAGAAGTTTAGTGAGATTTCTGAAAAATTAAATGACAAGAATTATCTTATTTGGACACAGAATTTTGAAACATTTATTGCATCTCATATCAAGATAAGTCATCTCACCATGCCTCCTCTTGATATTAAAGATACAACTTATAATGACTGGTTTGCTGATGATGCGACTATTATTTCTTGGTTAATAAATAGTATAGAGCCTACTGTTGCAAGAGGTGTTATGATATTACGACCAGCAAGGAAGATTTGGGATACATTGTGTCTTATGTATGATCACGAGAAAAATATATCTAGAGTCTTTGAGGTCTATGAATAGTTGTTCACCCTACGACAGGGCGATTGGTCTGTTTAAGAACATTTTACACTGTTGTGGGTCTTACTTGACAAGTTTGAGGTTTACCAACTCTTGATTGCTGATATCACTCAAATGAGATTGTATCATAAAGAACTAATTGTGGCGATCTACCTCTTCAGTTTGACTTCCGATCTTAGTTCTTAGATCAAAGGACAGATTTTAGATATTTCCAGAGTTTTGCGTATTTCCACAGTCATGCCTTCTTCAGTGCCTGATCAGTCAGTTATGGCAGCTACACATGGTAGAGGATGTGGTTGATCGCGTAGGGGTAGTCATGGTAGTATAGATACTAGAGGACGTCTCCATTGCACTCATTGTGGTCAAGTAGGTCATCGAGTTGACAAATGTTGAAATTTGATTAGTCGACCTTCCACAACACATGTTATTACTATGACCACACCATCCACTTCCATCAACGAAGAGTAGTCGATTACCATCTCTCAAGCTAACTATGATTGGTTTCTACAGCTAAAGGTCACTGACTCTGCCGCCATTGCCTCCCATTCTCTTTCCACAGGTACTAGTGCTTTCCTAGCATACAAGGATCTTTCTTAGATTATTGATTCTAGTACCTTCTCTCATATGTCAGTTATAAAAAATTTGTTTACTTGTCTGACTTAGCTTTCTGATATTCTCTTTGTGGCTATTGCTGATGGTCAGTCTTGTCCTATTACTGGAGAAGGGGTTGTGCAGGCTTCTTCCCAGCTTTCTCTTGAAAAAGTCCCATATGTATCTGATTTCTCTGTTAATCTCTTTTCTATTAGTGCTATTACAAGACAATTACTTTGTTATGTCACATTCTTTCCTTTTCACTGCACATTTCAAGATTTACGGATGGGGAGGAAGATTGGTTTGGACTATGAATGAGGTAATGACATGTATCTGCCGGCTAGTGATGATATACCACGATGATTAGCGTCTGTCGTGTCCACCTTTAAGCCTTCGTTTTTGTGGCATTATCAGTTAAGTCATCTATCTCACCAATTGCAACGCCTCGATCCCGGGCACATTACCAAAACATAGTATCACAAGCATAATTACACAAAATTACAGAACAATAGGACTGTAACTAAGGCTCACCTTCAGGATCTCGATGTGCGACTAGAAGCTCCAATTCCTACACCGAAACCTGGCTGCACACGGTCTACACCTGAAAACCAAACAGCACGCGTGAGTGACATCTAAGTCACCCAGTACGTGCCCCCAAAACACACAACCACAAAGAAAACTCGGCAAAACCAAAAGAAACCTGTTTCTTATCATTTTGCAAAACTTGGTTTACTCCTTTGAAAATCATTCTCTTTTATTAAATAATCACTTGGGAATTCAATCCCAAAACCAAATTCTTTTCTTATAAAACATTCCTTTCAAAACCCTTTTGGAATTCATTTTCCTTTTCCAAAACAATTCCATTTCCAATATTGGGAATTTCTTCCCAAAACACACTTTTCAA
>JAMKQA010232128.1:0-18621 GCA_024699735.1 Posidonia australis
CTCACAGATTTCTGGGCTCTGGCTTGCTAATAGGCTTGGGGCTAGGTTTAATGGCTGATCACATCCAAAGCAACATAGGGACTCTCATTCCTGGGTCACCTCAAAATCGGGGTGTCTACAGTATTATTGCATGTGTATCTACGATGCCAATGATGTTTGCTATGTAGGAACAAAGCCTTGTATCGAAAAGTGCTGAAGGACGAAGCTTGATGCTGATTGTGTTATTTGCTAGACAGAAGTGTAGACAGGAGCTGTGGAATATTACTTGGTATATTGCATTGATGGGCCTTGTATTGGGAAATTTATTGTAGGGCTTAGTAGCACGGTATCGGTATTCCCTCAAGTTTGCAACGTAGGTGTAGCTATCAAGTCCTAGTGAGAACTAAGGAAAGGAGGTCCATGCATGATTGGAGTTGATGGAATTCTAGTTATTCCTAGGAGTTATGTTGAGCCATGAACTGATGGGCCTACTTGGTTGCTCACTTGGGTAGTGGATGTGAATTGATCGTCATTGGCTGTGTTGTCTGTGAGGTTGCCCTTGGAAGCATATGTTCAAATGGGGCACTTCATGATTAGGCATAGCTTATTTCCTACTATCCTTCACTCTCTTCTTCAAATGACTAGTCCCTAGTGTCATTTAGAGCAAGAACTACAAAAGTAGGGCCCCTAGAAGAATAGTTGTATAGGATGGACACATAGGAAAACTTCTGGCGAACCTTTTGTTACTTGAAGGTTAGAGTGTCTAGCTCTTCTACGGAGTGAGAAGTTGGGGTGTTGAATAGGAACTCATCTTGATGCATGGTACTGCTTGCTTGAGCCGTAAATGTGGTGGTTAAGGCGGACATGCTTGAAGTGGCTTGGGCCATGCTTGACATGATTTGCATGTTCAAAGGGTCGATGTATGAATTTGACCACACTTGATAAACTTCTGATAGTATTGACTAGCTTCCTTTGTGACTCTACTTCCAAAACTATCACAAGTACTTTGAAAAGGAAATTACAAACTTCCTTTGTGAATCTACTACCTAAACGATTACAAGTACTTTGAAAAGGAAATTACAGACTCGATGCAATGAAATACAGAAAAAAATTATTTGCAACTCTTTCAAACAAATAGTTAATCACACTAGGGTTACTCCTTTGGTGTTCCTGTAACCTATATTTTCAAACCAAATCAATCACAACCTGCAAACAAGTCACCAATCACATGTGTTGGTGACACAAGTGTCCACCTATAACACCAAGAGAGTGCCTGAGCTATGTGGCACAAGGCTCGCCTATCTGAACAACTACAAAAGTTGACACCGATCAAAGAGGTGACGACAATCGATGTCAGTTGGACAAGCGACGACCTTGCCTACCCTTCCAACAACCGAAATTTGTCCTTGACAGATTGCATGTTACACAAGTTTGGTTCTTCAAATAGGTTTTAAAACAAAAACGTCAATTTTATTTTATTCAAATAATTATTTAGTTGATTTGACCTACATTTGCGTGCTCTCAACTTTTAGGTTCCCAGGGATAGGGTATGGATGACTTTATGGGATCTAAGGTCACGCAATAGCATTTTTAACACTCTTCTGGTACCACTCTTTGGCCTTCCTTAGGGTCCAACAAGAGAACCTAGGAGGCAGATTTTTCTCTCTATAGAAGGACCCACAACCTAGGATTCTATCCTTATATGTCATATCCTAACAAACCACAAAGTAATAAATAAACAAAGAGTACAAGAGAATTAAGTATCTACTAAGGAATATAGTCAACTCTGGGAGAAGAAAGGAGTCACCAATACTTCCAAAGGACACCTTAAGTTCTCAAACTAACTATCACAGTCAAGCACAGAGCAAGGGTATCGACTTTCACTAGTCTGATTCACTTGGCTTAACTATTTTAATTAAAGAGATCCCTTACGAAATTTTATCTGTAATGCAAACCAAATAGTTTCCACCCTATTAGTGGATGGCAAACAAACCTAGAATTTGGTAAAAATCTAAAAGGGAACAAGATGGATAGGATATATGTTTTTTTAATACTACTGTAAATCAAAAAAAACAACGTAAACAAATAAAAAAACAAAAGATTTACAATAAAACCCTAACCCAGATGTCGTCATTGATCATACAAGCATCAAATCTCATCACCTACTTCACCAACAACGACTACTAGCTGCCTATCTAATTATTCAAAAAATCAATAAAAAGGCCTAGATCTCATGAAAACCTATGTGCACGATTCCCAGACCAAAAACAACACTTAGACCAAAAAAATATAATTGAGAAAGGAAGGAAAATACTTACGTAGCACAAAGGGTTGGCCCAAAAATCGTCCCACCATGATCGCCACTCTATGGATATGTGGATTTGGGATGTGAGGATGTTGTCGTTTCTTCCATATTCGTTAACAACCCTTGTAATCGCCACTTGTTGATTCACAATACCAACTGACAAGATGCCTTTAGGGAATTGCAGATGTTGATGTTGTGTGAGTTCTTAGTTCATTGGATCAATGATAGGATGTCGTTCAATGGAATTCTCATGTTATGTAGTGTATTTCTTCCTTTAAAACAGACAAATAAATCTATATTAACTTACATGTGTAGTAAATAATCCCAGAAAAAATTGATAAACAACATAAATAAATGCAAATAATACTAAGTAAGGGATGATTCCCCACATGTATACGTGGTAGCCTATCTAAGGAATGCAATGGTGTTAAAAAAAAAGAATGGGAATGAATACTCCCTTCACCCTCTATGTCATATGTCATAGGATGAGGAAGTGAAGATACAGACGACATCTTGAAGGCATGTCTCTCTCAAAACCGCCATAATCCCTTTGGATCACGGTTTTTCTCACAAATTTTGTGGAGTGGGGCTCTAGATCACTCAAAATCTCAATATTGTGGTTCTCAAAGGTCTCTCTCCCAAAATCCTGACTCAAATCTAGATCTCTCAAATTTTCCCTAGCTTCTTTTCTCTTCTTAAAAAACTCCTCTTTAACTCTAGGTCTAGGGCTATCTTTATATAATATTTTGTGACATCATTTTTTTGGAAAAATGAGTGGATATTATTTTAGATTCAAATTTCAATCTATATTTAAATTTTTAAAATTTAAAATCAAATATTTTAAGTCATCGCTGAATGTAATGGCAACTACCACAGATATTTTCTTTTTTCCTAACACAAAAAATCTATTGAAAGGTAATAAAATAATCGATTTAGTCTTGTCATATCTACTATAGGTGTCGTGTTTTAAAATTCAAATTATTTAAAATTTAAATTCCAAACGAATTTGTTACAAACCTAGCAATGGTCTAAGACTTCATATCCATTTTTCTCTGTAACGAAAATCTATTTAAAATAAATTTTAAACTTAAATGCAAGCTTACTTATTAAGTAAACTAAATGTAAAATAAATATCTTCTATAATTTCATAGGAGAGGTTCATTAGTTTTATGTACATTTTGGAATTAGTCTAAATTCATAACTATTTAGATATTTTAGATTTTTCTCATTTTTTTTATATTATTTTGAATTAAATATAGTTATAACATTTAAAAATGTGATAACTTAGAATTTCATTTTTGACTAACATAAAAATATATTATTTTAAAATGGACGTCATCCACTTCTAGAATTTTCCTCAATTAGTTGTTATTCTTAAAAGTATATAAATATAAATCTAAGAAGTTTATGTATTTAATTTTTAGGAAAATCATATAAATATTAATTATTATGGGAATATTATTAACACAATTTAGGAAACTCTCATATAATATATTAAAGCCCAGAATGTCCAAATTTTACGCAAAAAAAATCCCTAAGACACTCGTCACTTATGTGTGTGGTGACCAAACTTGTCACTGATGAAACTGGCGACAATACATGTTACCGGTCACACAGGCAAGAGATGGTTTTCTATAACGTCCAGTATTTGTACCAGAGTCTATGAACTTGATAATGAATATCAATGATTTTACTTTGGAATTTGATTCCCTTGTGATATGGGAATGTGCGCTTGTGTTTGAATGGTGTTTGCAAATGATTTGTGTAGTTGGAGCTCTTGTTTTCTCTCTGGTCCCCTGAAATAAGGGTCAAGCAAATATAGCAAGCGATAATTTGTGGCAAAAATTGATGGCCAGAGTTGGTGGCGAGAATTAACGACGAGTATTGCTAACAAGTAGTATGAATAGTCACATGTCAGAAATACAATAATCGTCGCCTACAACCCATATGCCCGTCTTCTCCGCTGCCATCCGCCTACAACAGCAAGCCGAGTTAGTGGTTGACCCAGTGGCTTCTTGGGATCTACTCGGGTGTTTAAAAACACCCATTTGCCTCCTTGTGTGAGGGGCACAAAGAGAGTGGGAAGGAGAAAACAAGAGAAAGTGAGAGGAGGAGAGGGAGAACTATGAGTGGAGGGAGGAGGTCTACTGCTGGTGAGCCACCATCGCCAGAGCATCACCGTCAAAATCCAAGTGCCAAGGGTGGTGGCTGACTCACCGGTGAAGCTCGAACATCTGAGAGGCTTACCGATGAAGAGAAACACTAGTGAACTCCAACCACTACGCTTCCCCTCTTATTTTCCTCCTGAGAATATGCCATGAAATGATAAGAATAACGTGGAGAGCATGCCTAGGTCGAATTATATGCTTGGATAATGGCTTTGCATGATTATTTGGTGATTTATGGGAGTTATTTGTGATTATCATGATTTATTGCAAATATCATGATTTATGAGTATGTGATGTTAATCCATGTGGGAAATATGTTATGGATGTCTTATGATGTTTGTTTTCATGTTCTGAATGATCCCTAGGAGCTTCTATGAATTATTGTGGTTTTCAGTGATTTTTCCTAGTTTAAGTAATGGGTTCTGTTATCTAAGTTTTCTACACTTTTCGTATGAGGGTCAGGTGGTTTTCACCAGGGAATTCCCCTGGCAGTTTTCAGTGGCGGGGCTTCTTGGCAAAAATAGCCAGCAGATCCAAGCGGCGATTTTGACCAACAAAAATGGCCGACGAATCTGGCCCTTTTCAGTAACTCAGACTCTGTTTTCAGTAGTTGTGTTTTTAATTAAATGATAAATAAATTCTGTTAATGCATGTGGACCCATAAATGATTGAATGCATGTGATGTTGGTTGTTAAGAACCAAGAATGTGAAATGAAATGCATAATTGGGGGATTGAGCCCATAAATGATTAAATAAAGAGAAAATGGGTTTTTGATAAGCAATAAAGAGTTTTGTTGAGAATCAGTTTTGAAGAGACTTTTTAAAGAAATGCATCTATTTTAAAGAGATTGCCGAATTTTGTAGGAACCACATAAAAGCCAATTGGTTGTACCAACAAGGGGTAGTGAGACCTCTGAGTAATCGGGGATGGGTCGTAGGCTGTGGTTACCGAGTTTGGTCTGGGAAGTAAGCCTCGTGACTATGTACTGTTGTAGTATTGTAGGGCTCGAGAAATGATAAACCTGAACTTCCCTCAGTACATATGTTGATCGGGCCAAGGGTTGGAGTCCCCAGGTACTCGGGCACCTAGTGGTATCATGAAGATACACTCCGTGCTTGTATCAAAGAGGTACCTTACTTTGAGATTGCGGCTGAGGCTGTTCAACTCCTGCGTGGGGTGGTTCACCACGTCACTACAGTGTAGACGGCGATGGAGCCTTGCCAACTACTTGTGGCCAAGTCAATTACCTATGGCCAAGGTGATACGACCAGTTTTGCTAAGACAATGTGAGCATGTGGTTTGAGCTAGAATTGAGTTGTGCTTTGACTTGTGGCTTTGAGCTGATTCTAGCTGAGCTTAGACTTGAGTTTTGCGCTAGTTTTCAGCTATGGTTTTAGTGTGGCTTGAGATATGAATTAATGGTATTTTAGTTGGACTCTAGTTGAGGATATTTGCCTCTTGTGAATGCATAAATGATTGCAAAGATGCATGGATTTCAAATGAGAAAAATAAATGGAGTTTTATAAAGGCATGATTTGTAAATTGATTTTCCAAATAGTTTTGAGATCGACTTTTGATTTACACTTCTTCTAGTGATCAAGGTTTTTCGCTGGTTTTCTTAGTTTTGGGGCACATACTAGGTGACATTGACGTCACTCAAACATGTTTTATTTGAATTTTTGTTTCAGGTGCATAGTTAGAAGTGCAGTCTTACTCTAGGACGCTTCTTGGAATCACTTAGCTGCACACAAGTCTGGATAGGAAAGATTTTAATTAATTGCCTTTTCAAAATTGAGTATTTAATTGGTAGTTTCTGTACTATTGTGTAGCATCGGGCCATTACATTTTTGTAGTTTTCCCTTGATTTTTACATTAATCCAAAGAGATGTGTTAAAAGTCCAGAATAATCACAGAATTTTCATAAAATGATAAAAACATTTTTTATGATTAAAGTACTCAAACCTGCCACTAATTTGAGTTTAATGAGAATATTAACTCTACCACAGCTAATAAACTCACATTAAATAATGTTTAAGGTACTCATACTTGCTACTAGTTTGAATAGAATGAAGTGTTAGCTTTGCTACAACGAACAACCTTACATTAAGTAATGTTTTTAATGAGATTACGAAAAAATCTGGAATATATGTTAAATATTTGTAGTTATGTGAATTAGGACACCTCAAAGTTTCCTATTCTTGATTAACTCTTGGAAATACGAAAATGGGATATCTACACTACCAAAAATATGGATGTCTCCCAGTTACCTGTGTATGAACAAAATGCTTCAAAATTCTTCCTACATGCTCCTTTTCTCTTGTGTTATATTCTACAAACTTAAATGTCCAAAACCAAAATCACACACTACAAACAAGACTCGAGAAGAACTCTTGATGCAAGACTAGACATGATGACAACGATGTATACTTAAATTAAAACTAATCTGAATAATCACAATCGAAACCCTAAAAATACAACGAGATCCCCAACAATGAAGTCAAAAACTTGTTGTGAATTTTAATATCCACTAATTAATACCAAAAGTGCACGGTGTACTATGTAGTACGTATGCATGTACATGTCAATTCTATAGAGACTTGTGACTTTCAAAACTTTGATTATGAAAGACGACTTAGAAAATTAAGAGAGATAATGATAGATTATATCTAAAGTTAATTAAGAAGATGGAATCACAAAGAGAATATCATTAGTAAAATACACATTTAAAGTTTCTATCCATTAGATCATAGTAGATCACGCAAATATTTAGTTTATCTCATCTTTTGCAACGAGTTCTAATTATCAAGTATCATTATTAAACAAGAATAATACATGAAGATGAAATATCTACTACGCAATATCAAGATCTAACATGTCAATTGCGAGAATAAATCAAAAAGAAACATAATTCTATGATGATCTATTAATATACATGTTAGCATAATATACCAAGATAATAAGATGTAAAAATGTTTCTTATTTCTAAACAACAATCATTAAGTATAGATCATGAGAATACGTGATTAATAATGATCTATCAAAATATAATTACTAAAATAGAAAATAAGAAAGTGATAATCATAATGAAGCATAGAAGACAAGATGAGATTAAATTACAATCACATCCTAGATCTAACTTCAAAAACCTTAGAAGTAAAAAGCAATTTAGCCTAATATAGAAATGGAATGAAACATGCAAGAAATTAAAGAAACATTAAGAGAAGACATGATTAAAATAAAATAAGTAATTAAAACCTAAAGGGGAAGAATCACTTGAAGCCTACTAAACAAGGAAGAAGAACAAGCGAAACTTGCAACTCCCAAATAGGGAAAGAGCTCCCTTTTTGTTTTACAAACTAGTCTTATAGACTTACAAAGACCTTCTCTTCCCTTAGAAACAATTCCAATTCAAATGACAAATATTCAATTCAAATACATAAAAGATACGTTGTAATATCGATCCATGTGGAAGAATCAGCCAAAGATCTTGAATCCAGGCACTTGCTAACTAGCGCCTAGGAGGTGCTAGTATCTCCTAGATATCGTTGATTCATAATCTCAAATTCGTTGGTATCTAATCTCATATTTGTTGAGAACGTGATTTTTGGGATTTGTCTTACATGTGTGCCTCCAAAGGATTTGTGCACAATTTTACTTCTTCTCTCCTTTATTTTCATTAATTTACCTAATTACCTCATTTTTACACAAATTGCATAAAACACCCTCAAGAAACATTATTTATATAAAAAATAAATAAATATGAGACATGACATATGTAACAATAATGTGCTCATCACGTTCACTCAACACTTCGCCTTTTCTAGCTCGATTGACTTGGGCCAAAGAGGTACCTTTGTTGTCATGAGCACACACCCTCCACACTATACACAATAGTGGTTTAAACCAATTGCCAGGGAGTAAGTTCACTTTCCTTATTGGTGGTGCTTCCTTCTTGGTTGAGAAAGTGAGCCTGCTAATATGGCTTTGAATGAGGACTTTCACCCACCTTCCCAATGATATGATCGATCGAAGGGTCTTTTGAGCAGCAAGCCTGACAATCCCAAATGAGTGTATCACTTGGGCATACTTTTGAGCGACAAGCTTAACAACCTCAGGCAAGTGTATCACTTAGACATATGTCCAAGTGGTGGGCTTGACAATCCCACATGATCATGTTGCTTGGTCGTTCATCTGAGTAGTGGGCTTGACAACCCCAAATGATTGTGTCACTCGAGCATACTTCCAAGCAACGGGCTTGACAACCCCAATACCAATAGTAACCATGGCCGACAAAGGTGTCTTCTCCATGACCACGATCTTTCCTAGGGTAGGCTTGATGGCCCTGTTGGGTGCAGTAGTAGTGAGTGGTGATGTCAACTTTTGGATGGTTGTTGTGAAATGAGAGCATACTCCCTCTTCTTTGCAGTGAAGGGTTGGCAACCTCAATCCAGTTTACGAACTACATGGGTGGGAAGCTACCAAACTTGTTGGTGTACGCAGTGCAGCTGGTAGGTGGGAAATTACCAAACTTGATGGTGCATGTAGGGCTTGTGTTATTAGTGGCCATCTCTCCTACAAGTACAAAAATAAAATGGGATATCAAATCCTTCCAGTTTACATATGTGATCACCATCCAAGGAGGAGAAGTCCCACTAGGCGTGCCCTCGTGTTTGTAGGTTCTTTTCTACACCCCATGTGGATTTCGTATATTCCAACAAATCTAGGGGTATTATCATGATTTTTCAATGTTCAAACTTCTCTCAGACCACTTCTAATGAGAGTCTGTTAATTACCATGAAAGAACCACATTACGATCATTGCACACATAATCCGAAAATACAAAAGAAAGAATTCATATAATTAAAATAGACATATTAATGGTGAATAAGAAAAATGATTCATATTAATCATGAATGTAATGTCGAAATTAACATATGATTTTTTATGTATGTTTTAAATATAATGTCGAAATCAACACAATTATGGCATCGGTCATCTGGCTTGATTCCAGGCTAAACGACACATGTATATTTGAATATAATGTCGAAATTGCATATTGATGAGATCGGTCACTAGCCTGGTTCAAGGTTGAATGACATATGTATGCTCAAGTATAATGTCGAGATTCAAATTGATGTGGGACTAGCCACTCACTCTGGTTCGAGGCCAAACAACACATGTAAGCTCGAGTATAATGTCAAGATTGTCATGTTGATATGGGATTGGTCACCTAGCCTACTTCAAGGCTAAACAACACGTGTATGCTTGAATATAATGTCAAGGTTAACATGTATTTATTCAATCGATTGTCTGACCCTATTCAAGGTCGTACGGCACATGTATGCTCGAGTATACTGCCAAGGTTAACATTTGGTTATTTGATCAGTAGCCTGGCCTTGTTCGAGGCTAAACAACACATTTATGCTCAAATATAATGTCGAGGTTAACATATGATTTTAAGATGTGTTCAAATATGATGTCAAACATATATATTCAAATATAATGTCAAGGTTCAAAGCATTAGATCAAGCACATGTGTAATCGAATGTGATGGCAATGAAAATATATGATCTATTGCAAAAGAGAATATAATATCAAATATACGTAAAATCGAATATAATATTGATAAAAATATGTTATCTAGTATGCTTTAATAACAATAAGGATGATGTTAGATCAGTCACCTAACCTGGTTCAAGGCCAGACAATCCTGGGACAATCAACTTGAAGGCCAAATAAGCATTATGTCTCGAGCAATCAAATGAGCATGTCATCCATGGCATCTATGGAAAACGACACATGTATGAAGGATCGGTTGCTCATTCCAATTCAAGGTCGAACGACACAAAACACCCCAACACTTGGGTCAAACAAGCGTCAAGTATAATCACACATGATTTTCATGTATATCCAAATATAATATTGATCTCACCCCTTTGGATAATACTACATTGCTTGTCAACTTCGGGGTTGCCATGTTGAGCTATTGAAGAGTTGGATGGTGGCTGGATTGGGATGTCTAACCCACTTGGAGTAGTCAACAAATAGGAACAACACAGTCAGGAGACCCTTGGTCGAGCAATGCCTAAGTCAAAAGGGGAGATCATGTTTGAGATAGGGTTTACAAGTGGAAATTTGTAAGAAAAGGCTTAAATGGAAATGAACTCTCAAGTTTGAGAAAGAAAATGGGATTGGGTCAAAAGAAGGAATCAAAGTCAAAATCTGAACCAGAACTAAATTTTACCATCCTTTTACCTCATCTCAATTATGAAATATTTATACTTGAGGGAGGTGACTGCAGAGCATATCCACAACTAGTGTTGTTCTGGACCCATGTGGGGTCTAATGAGAGGACATGCACGATAAGGTGCTTCTACTGATAGTTAGATGGCTTCAGAAAACTTGTCAAGTGGCTCTAGTGACCCTATTAGAGATAAAAATCATAGAATGTTTAGAGAGTAACATGCTAGCATGTCCTTCAAGATGTCTGTTGAGCACATGCAATGCTACTATGCATATAAGGAGTCTACACGCATTTATGAGCTATGGTCAAGGCCACGTGCAATAGTGGAGCGTCTAGGTCATGGTTGCCTACATAGTGTTGTAAAAATGTAAAATCGTACATGTGGGTGCATCGGTGCATTAGAGGAACTATAAAATAGCTTGAAAAAGCTCCAGAAGCTGAGATCTGATCGACACTGTGGCTAGGTGTCTAGCCAGATCAACTACAACACACCTCAGGCGGTTGGCCTCCCAGGTGCCTATAGGTCGTTCTCCTAGGTCTTGTCACTTTTTCACTAAGTCTTTAAACCTACCATCTAGGTGTCTTTAGACCATTTGCCTGGGTATTCTCGTCTGAGCTGGGCAAGACAAAATTTCCCACATCAAGATTCCCCTACTTTGGTAGTCGATTGGCAGATCAATTGTTGTAGTAAACAATCAACCAAAGAGAAGATGCTAATGCAGTTGTGGAGCACAAGCTGGCATGTTGTTTTAACAACATTCATATCTCACTTCCATGGAGATTACATTAGTAACCACTCCTAAGGTCATAAATGTGGTGCGTCTGATAAGATTTGTTAAGATTCTCAAGTGTTGAAGTGCTGCAACTTCGAATTTTGAAAATGCCTTTCAAATTGCCACAACACATGCACTTCCTGAGTTCTCAGGAAGAGTGTGTAGGAGTGGATCTATACGTATATAGCCCCAATGAGGAGACTCTTCCATTCTTCATCGTAGCTCCTATTTCCTAGGAAACCTAGTCTTCTATGCTTCGCTGTCCTTCTTGTCTTCAAGCTTTATTTCTCCTTTCTTCCTTGAGTTTCATGAGATGGCTGGCAATAGTTCCCTTCAAGGTAGTTCAAGGTCAGAGTCTGATGCCATAGGGTCTTCTAAAGTAGCAGGGTGCATGGTAGTTTCCCAACAAGAAGTCACAAAGGAACCTCGGGTGGTGTAGGTTCCCCTGGAAGAGAAAGAAGATGATCATGATTTGCCCCTTTAATGGAGGAGGAGAGCTCTAGAAGAGCAACTGGTAGCCTCCACATCCACTCTATGGGTGCCTCAACATCTTCCCAATGGTATAACAAAAAGAAGTCATGCTTGGAAGATAGCCACTTTCAAGAGCTTAAGCGTCTTTACCTGATTCCAAACGACTATGGGTTGCAACTTACTAGAAAAGACAACAGTGGCCATCCAAAAACAATCAGCCACATTATCAAGGGTTGCTACACGATATTTAAGGATCACCTATTAGATGTCCTCCATCTTCTGCTTCCTCCGTTGGTGGTGGACAATTGCCGGTGGTATGGCTTAGTGTCGACACAGTTGCACCCAAATAAAATAAGGCACATCGTTTTGTTCATAGTGCTCCTAAAGAAGTACAACTACAGTCCGTCTCTACTACTCTTTAGAAAGATGTTCAAGTTGGTGGAGGCTTTTGGACATCCCAACTGGTACTACTTCTCCCTTTGCTGGTCAAGGAAACTGGTGAGTGAGATCCCTTTGAAGGTGATGGACTTTCTATCCTGTTGATTTGTGATCTCATTGTTGGTTGGGGAGGACTCTAACTGCATGAAGTAGGTAGTCCTCAGGAAAAGGTCGAACATGGAGTCAGGTGATGTAGAGATCTCCAACCTTGACCTAGAGGTTTTGGAGATCATGCTATCCCATGTGAGAGGTCTCACTCCCATCAAGGAGCTCCTAACACCCTGGAATCTTTCCGAAGCAAGGTTAAAGTTGCTTCTAGCCAAAGATAGCTTCTTTTACCAACCGTTGTTTGAGCATCCCCCTGACAGGGAAGACCCAGAACACGAGTGGCTATGGGATGTGACAAAGAAAGCCTGTCTAGAGATAGAGAAAAGGATTCAAGTTGCTGATCTTCTTTCTGCATGCCCCAGCAAACCGGTAACCCCTATACGGCCCTTTGACCTACTCTACCCTTCATCAGACACTTTAATCTCCATCTTTCTTTTTTTGCCTTTCCTTTTCTTCCCTAGTTAACTAATATGATTCTGCCTAGTAGGGCCCAAGAGAAAGAAGTTGAAGGTGGACGTGAGCTACTTTTGTTCTTCTAGCCCCTTTCTACCAATGAGTTCCTCCAACTGTCGACATTCTTCACCATGGTCTCAACTACTTTCCTTGATCGCCCAATCGTCCTTGGCAGCTCAGCCATTCCTCCCCTACTCCCATGTCTACTACTGTGCTTGTCTCCTAGCCACCTACATAGGAGTTGAAATATCGCTAGTTCGAGGCTCGTCCGTCCCCAAGTGGGGCAAGCAACATGCTAGCCAAGGGGAAAGTAAAGGTGGAGGAGGCCTTGAAAGTGGTGCTTGTTGAAAACTTTGTTGCCTCCAATCTAGAACCATCCTACTTGCAACTCTTACGACACCACATGCTGAAGGTGGATTCAGAGAAGTTAACTTCGATGGAGAAGAATGATCTCATTAACTTGGTCACCACCTGCATGTGGTGGTAAGCCACCATTCCTCTTGCTTCATAACTGTACTCTTTTGCAACTTATTATCGTATGTGTCCTCATAGACCATCTAGTTGACACTAGAGAAGCTTAACTTGAAAAATCTCTCCTTCTATCAACCAAGGAGGCGGTGACCACAGATAGGATTCGAGCAAAGGCTCTGGTGGCTTCTCTTGCCCAAAAGAAAGGGGCACTCTAGTGCGATCTTGACCATGTGTGGAATGAGCTAGAGCAAGTGGTAAACTAGCAAGTGTTTCACAAGTCAAAGATGAACATGGTCCTACAACGATCGATGAAACTTGGCACCAACATCGAGGAGCTCCATCGTTCTAAGAAGGATGTGGAGGCAACGCATAGGGAAGTTGAGGGCCATGCAATGGAAGCAGAGCGATAAGCGATCGAAGCTGAAAAGAATCTGCAAGAGAAAATAAAGTAGGCCATCACCGAATACCACACCTCTAAGGACCACTATAATGAGCTCTCCCAATTGGCGAACATAGGCATCAACATGGCCTATGAGGCAGTAGTGAGGCAGCTCCCCACCATAGACGTCTCATTCATTCTCTTTAAGCTAGTCTATTTATGGCCAAACAAGGAGGATGAAATTGCCAAGTAGTCTGCCCTTGCTTAGTAGTAACCCACAATTGAATAGCCACAACCTCTAGTTGAACAACAACAGCCTTCTTAGGCTATCAGAGGCAAAGCCTTCTCGACTGAGTAGTGGTTGGTTGTAGATACAAAGCTATCTTCCAACATGATAGAGGAAGTCCACCTTGTGAGCAGTTGTTGATCATATACTTAGAGTAGCCTTCCATTGCAGCTCAAGAGGGTGTCGACCTTGTCAAGCTGTAATCCAACATCGACCTAGGGCACCATCCAAGCATGGCTGAGGAAGGCGTTTGGTCTACCAATGTTGGTGTGGAATGGTGTTCAAGGACTAAGAGTGTGGTGCAGTAGCCTCATTTATCTAATGGAGATGAACAACCCTCAAAAGACATGTAGCTTCCCTGTGACTGTCTAGTTTCCCTCGTCCTATCAGAGAGAAAAAGAGCAGTGTACCTTTTGACAACTTAAATAAAATTTCTTCTCTTCGTGAATGTCTTCTCTTGTTGTTCTTCGAAAGTGCTTTGCTTGTTGAATGAACACAAAGGCTTATACCATCCCACCATAGCTAGAGCATGTTGTCGACTGAGTAGTCTCTACCCAAATTACATTGATGAGACTACACAACAAAATAGTAGTTGATACAGTAGTTTTCTTACCAAGAGACTAGGCTCGATTGTACAAGAAGAGTCACCACAGGGCTAGCTTGTCGAACGACAAGAGCTGATGTAAGGCTGGCTTACCAAACAACTACGATAGTAAGGAGGCTATTGAGGTCGTCAGGAGGTTGGGCTCAACTAGATAGCTAAATTACCAGAAGGCAAGGCTCAACCGAGAAGTTAAGTCAATGCAAGGCTAGCTCAACAAACAACCTGAGTCGATACAAGGCTGGCTTGTCGAACAACCTTAGTTTGGTGATGTATCAAAGACTAAGCTCATCCTGTAAAATAGCAATTGATAGGAAAACTCGCTCACCAAGAGACCAACTTCAGCCGAGAGGACCATTGGGATGCTACGCTCTATCGGACGACTCACTCATCATAAAGACAAGGGAGACCAAACAATCATGATTGTCTAGGGTCTAGTTTTGACCAACAACCCACTCGATGTGAGGCTAGCTCAACTAAACAATGTGTCATTGGGAAATTGGGCTCAATAGGGTTGGTCATTCGCTGGGTTCCCAAGCTTGAAAAGATGATGGGTCATCAGACACTTACTCAACCAAATACTAACCCGACAAGGAGATAAAATAAGAGGACAAGTTCTCATTATATGTGTGCAAGTACATGAGACGTATCCTAGATTACACATAATATCTCCTGAGGTTACAAGCATTCCAAGTCCTCAGTATGATAGCACCTTCATCTTCATCTTCATTTGGTAGACATCAAAGTTTGTATGTTCCTGACCAAATGACTTCAAAGATTAGGTACGGGCCCTCCCAGTATGGCAAGAGCTTGCCCCTATTCAAGTCATGCTTGAAGATGTCTGTTTGGTGTAGTACAAGATCGCCCACTCCCATCATTTGCAAATAGACCCTCTGGTTATGGTACTTGACCATTTCCTACTACAAGGCTACTATCCGAATTTGCACTTGCAACTAAGGTTCCTCTAGGAGATCTTGCAAGCCCAACTATCTATGTCATTTACCTTTGGTTGATAGCTTTGAAGCCGGAAGGTGGGCACCTGAAGCACGGTGGGAATGATTGCCTTTTCCTTAAACACTAGGAAGAAAGGAGTCTCCCTAGTAGTTATTTTGGCGGTCGTCCGATAACTCCACAAAACTTTGTGGTACCCTGTCAACCCAAGTGTGACCTATCCTTCTAGTTTCTTTTCCAGTGTCTAGACAAACAACCAATTGGTAACTTCAACGAGCCCATTCATCTAGAGGTGAGCCACCAAGGTGAACTTCAACTCAATCTGGTACTCCTCACAAAAGACTTGGAAGTTCTTGCTAGTGAATTGAGTACCGTTGTCAACCACGGTGGCCCACAATAGTCCAAAGTGGCATATGCTATTTCTGAACACAAATTTCCTCGTCTGGTGGTCTGAGATTTTGGCCACAAACTCAACCTCTACCCACTTGGTAAAGTGGTCCATTACTACTATGAGAAATCAGAGCTACCCAGGTTCCCTAGGGAATGGGCCAATAATCACAATCCACAAAGGGTGAAAGGAACCAATGATACAATCGATACCATGTCAATTGATGGGACGCATGGCATCACAACAAACCTTTGATAGCGATCACAAACATTTACCATCTCAGCCACCTCTACCAAGAGAGTGGCCCAACAATACCCCTAGTGCAGTGTCTCATATGCAAGCAATCTAGCACTAGAATGGTTCCCACAATACCCCTTGTGAATATCCTTCAAAGTGGGGTGGCCTTCCTTGGGTCCTATGCACAGTAAGAGTGGCTAGGAGAGGGATTTTTGGTACATCCATTCAGTGACAATATTGTATCTTGCTGTTCACATCTTTGTTATATTCGCCTCAGCCTAGTCTGCCAACAACATTCCATCTTGCAGGTATGCCCAGATCAACATCCTCCAATCATCCGTCCACCCAATTAGCTTGACTTCCCTTCTCTCTCCAATGCTGGGTTGAGTGAGCATCCCAAAAATAATGTTTGTTGTTATTCCTTTGAAGGAGGAAACCAAAGATGAAAGAGCAACCTTAGTATTTTTCACTCAAGGGACCTGAACCATAGTACACAAGGAGATTTGGGCCATGAGCTATCGAGCTTCAAGTAGGTATTGGGCCATGACTACATGGTGTGCTTCAAAATCTTGGGAGACCTACCCAATGACCAGTTGGGAATTGGTATGGACGAGCAACTTTGAAGCTCCTACTTCAATAGCAAGGCGACACCCTGCCAAGAATGCCTCATACTCTACAGCATTATTGGTAGCAACGAAGTCCAATCAGATGGCATGCTCAAAGCAAGCTCCCTCTAAGCTAACCAATAAGATGCCTACTATTGAACCTTCAGCCATAAATGAGCCATCGATAAACAACTTCCAAGGATCAACCCCTTGGCACAACTTTACTCCACAGTCATTTTGGCAAGTAGGGGAGGCTCTACAAGATATTTCTTCACCACATCAAAGGCCTCTTGACAGGTCTTGTTCCATTCCAACGGAGAGGTTTTCTTAGCCTTGCCCTTTAATAGCTCAAAGAATGGTTGGCACTAACCAACTAAGCAGGACATAAAGCATCTAAGGGTAGTTATCTAGCCAACAAGCCATTAGACTTCTCTGGTCATTTGAGGTGGCTCATCCTCCATGATCGCCCAAATTTTGTTGGGGTTAGTTTTGTTTCCCCTATGAGTGAGAAAAAAGACCAAAAATTTACCCAACTATATGCCAGACACACAGTTGTTCAAATCGAGCTTAACCTAGTACTTGCATAGCAAGGCAATTGCTTCTTTTAGGTCAAATACATGGTTGGTCTCTTCTTCATTCTTTACCAACATGTCATTGATGGATGCTTCAATATTCTGCCTAAGCTAGTCTTTGAATATCTTCTAGACAAGTTGCTAATAAGTTGCCTCAACGTTCTTCAGTCCAAATGGCATGGCCTTATAGAAGTAAGTACCTTGGCTAGTGATGAAGGACGTTATTTCCTCATCCATCAGGCACATGTGGATCTGGTTGTAGCTAGAGAAGGCATCCTTCATGCTTAGCATTTTATTTCCAAATGATCGATTGACTAGTTGGTTAATATTGGATAAAAGGAAGCTATCTTTAGAGCAACACTAGTTGTGACCAATATAGTCAATGCACATCTGTCATTTATTATTCACCTTTTTTACAAATACAATGTTGGTGAACCACTCAGGGTACAAAATTTCTCTAATAAAATCTTCTCGAGTAAGGCAACCAATCTCTCTACTGGTCACTTCTAGTTTTTCTAGGGACTACAGCCTCCTTTTCTATTTCTTCGATCGAGCATTAAGGCCAACATTGAGCTCATGGATAATGATATCTAGGTCGACTCCCACGAGGTCGAAGGGCTTCCAAGCAAAAACGTCAGCATGCTCCTCCAAGGTCTAAATGAGTGCTTCACGAACCTTAGCTGACATTGCTCGGTCGATACAGACCCTTCTTTGCTGCTCTGAGGCTCCGAGCAAGATCTCTTTAATCTCTTCGTCTAGTTCTGTTCATGGCCCATTCTCCTTGTGTACACACCTCGATTTTGCAGTCACTCGACGGTAGGCTCCTCTGGAAGATGCTCTGGTTGCAACCACCACTCCTAAACCCTAACTCCATAGAACCCTAGGCGCACCTAGGCCCACACAAGCCCATTAGGCCTAGACAGACCCGATTAGGCCCACACAAGCCCATTAGGTCCACACAAGCCCATTAGGCCTAGACAGACCCACTTAGGCCCACACAAGCCCATTAGGCCCACACAAGCCCACTCTAAATTAATCCAAGCCAAAACCACAAATTAAAACCAAAATTAAAGAAATTTCACTTAAAAACATTCAAAATCCAAATTAATCAAGTGAAAACCCTAATTAAAGTCAAAACAAATAAAATCCATTTTTAAACCACTTTAATCCATTTAATTTCAAAGAAAACCC
>JAMKQA010232129.1:0-17066 GCA_024699735.1 Posidonia australis
GATTAAGTGGATTAGGATTTATGGTTGGATTTTTAAGTGGATTTAATTGGATTTTGTTTGATTAGGGTTTTGTTGGATTTTAGGTGGATTTTAGCTGGATTAAGTGTTTTATTTGCTTTTCAGTGAATTTTAATGGGTTTTACTGTTTTAATGGGTCATGTGGGCTAGTGTGGGTCTGATTGGGAGCTACGTGGACTAGGGTTTTGGTGGTCGTGACCAAAGCATCAACCGGAGGAGCTTGTTGCCAAATGAGCTCAAAATTGGGGTGTCTACATTTACTGTTTAGCTTTAATTTTTCCGTAATTTAATTTGTTTAAATTATTGTGGAAAATTTGGGGCGTGACATGGAGGTGTTGGCCAAAAAGCAGTTGGTATGCACCTAGTTGATAGTATCTTGGCTAACCTCCTGACCATAGAGCAACTGACGTGTCCTTCGTAAAAGGGTTAGGCAAAGCCCTACATAGGTGGTGCGATAATGCAAAAGGATGGTGATGAATGCTTTTGCAAATGAGTTACACGATTTTTATTGTGCCCTCAGTTTTAGAAGAGCTTTAGATGCCTACTTGTTTGAAGGGGACGACTTCATGTCTCAAAAGGCTCTATCTGGACCTGAAGGCTGTATATGGCTCTTTGGAATGAGTGGTGTTGTGATCTGGGCCCCATGCCAAACCCCCTATACCTCTCTACCTACTCTTTTGTTGTTAACCTCTTTCTTTTACCCCCTCAAAGGCATACAGGTTCACTCCATTCCTAGCTTGAAGGTAATAGGAACCTGATTTGATGTTGGAGAGTTGTTGCTACAAAAAGGGATGGCTAGGCCCTTTGGAAGTGTGGACCTCCTAGGTGCATACTCTGACTCCTCTCCAAGGAGAGTTTAAGGGTAGGAATGCCCTGCTCACCTCTCTCTCTAGGGCTAGCTTCTATATTCATCTTCTATCTTCTTAATCCTTTTGCGCCCTTGTAAAGATTTATCTTTTGGTGTTGGCTCATATTCTCACTCTCACCTTAGCATTTTATCTCCCTTGGGAGGTGCAGGTCCCTATGGAGGTTTGGATACTTTGCCCAACTACTGTGGATGGTGGCTCCCTCTATGACCATGTCGGCTACTAACTCGCACGAGGCAAATGCGTAAACCAAGAGGGTCATGGAAAAGTGATGATTTCGAGGATGGACTCTTGACTTGAAAACACCAAAACCGAATAAAAAAAGATAAGGGGAGTCGCCACCTAGTCTATTTATCGGAAAGAAGAGGAAAATGCGAGACAAAGTAAGAAAAAAGACCATGACTCCAATGCCAATGGATAACACATAAGTCATTGCAGGTAGAGAATGGTTAAGGACTCCTGTTATGCATGGAAAAGGTGTTAGGTACCCCGTACGCTCAAAGAGTCGGTCTTTCTATTCTTTTCTGCTCATATGACTGGCTTGGTAATGTAATAAAATTCATGAACATGCATGCGATAAAGTAAGAAAAATTATGTAGGCACGTATGCTAATTACTGTATGCCTTTTAGACAAGATGCATGATGTTATCTGAGAATAAATGCTAGCTAATGTGTGCTCACATGGGCACGAAGTTTGATGTGATGCAGATACAGATAAAACATGTAAACAGAGGATCAGAAACTATTAAACTAGATTAAAAAATGCAAACTAGGGACTAACACCCTCTGTCCTATGCTTTGGAACTTGGGTTTTCTGCTCTACCCATCCGTATGACATGTCCGTGGTATCGATACATGGTTGCCATTGACGTTCTAGGCAATGGACTTTCATTGCATCCCTGGTGTGATCAAGGCTACGAAAAATCAATGAATCTATCCAAAAAGCAAGTTTAAACATCAAATAAGACACCCAAATGCAAAAACCCATCCTCAAACCGATGAAGCTTATCCCCCACCTTCTATTTATGTTGCCAGACTGCACATCCCTCTCCGGCCATGGTCAAGGCCGAAAGGCCGTGCTCGTCCTCTCGAGCAACTGGACACACTAGGCAAGGATGGAAGAAAGGCCTGTGAAACAACGGAAACATCAAGCAATTGAGATGCTCTTCTCCCTATCCTTGTAGATCAATGTTGGTGCCATGGATGTCAGTCAGCCATGGAGGAGGCTAGTGATGCCAGGGCATTGCCTAGGATGTTGTGAGGGAGGATGGGGAGAAAGTAAAGACCAGAAATGGTGCAAAACAAGGGGGCTAGGCTATTGTTCATGCTCAAAGATCGTCAGTCTCACGTGAAAGGTGAACCATTCATTGAAAATTAGAAAATACACATTATCGATGTAAAAAAAAGGGATGCAATCGATGAAAACCAATTGAAAGACACATTGTGATGTATATGAAATGAACTATAAAGGAAATCCAAACACAGGCCACAAGGGTGGAAGGTATACCTATGGGTTTTTGTCACCCAACGATGATGATCGACAGTAGACCATTTAAGGGACATTCGACGCAACGAAGGGGCTAAGGGACATGGCTTGGTAATGACTGAAGGGGACTAATGGTTAACAAGGGTGTGGGAAGGCTAGAAATGGTTAGAGAATTGACATAACGGAAGATGGGAAGCCCTTCGGATGAACAGTGGCCAAGAGCTTCTAGGTTTTGGATGTGGGAATCTCTCTAGGTTTCTTCAAGATGCAAAGGTTGGTATCAAGTCAGATCCTCCTCGTGTAGGTGAAGGATATGGTTTTATAGGTCTAGGGTTTGCATGGGGTATGTTGGATGAAAATCAGTTTAAATTGAAAGGTGAAGATTGGTTTTAAGGGATGAAATTAGGGTTGTGGTGGTGAAAAGAAGACGTGGGGGCTCATGGCACATCCAGGCATGTAGCCACACCCATGTAAGCCAACGCAAGGCCTCAGACCAATGATCCAGGGGGTGAATGGGCCAATTAATCGAGCTACATCGCTACTGACCTAGGATTTCCACACAACCTACCTACGTGACCTGTCCACGGTATCAGAACACAATCCCACTTGGATAAAGTCTATTTGTTGGATTTTGGACCTATGTCCAGGGTGTTTGAGCTACTAGTAGGCCTTGGGCTCGTGGTTTAGTGGTTGTCTAAGGTGTTGGGTTAGATTCTTGGGAGTGTTGACTAGGTTTTAGGGAACTGGTTTAATTTGTTGCATCCGAAACATTTGTCAGAAGGGGTCCACCAATTAGTGACACAAAATCAAGGTGTTTACAGATGCCCCTCCTTGAGCGAAGTCAAGGGAATTGAGACCAATGCTGAGGGATGACAAGATACCCCACTTGTGTCCGCAGGAGGCTGGCTTTTACTATTGCCTTTGAGTCACTTATTCGGTGGATACACCAAAGATCGCGACTCATTGCCGAAGTGAATGTTGATGCAATGCCTAATGCTAATGCAGATGTAAACATTGATACTGAGACTGATGTTGATGGCAAAACTGATGCTAATTAGGTGTTGTGACCTTACCGGTGGAACCATTGTGCGGCTCTCCTACTACTGGGTGCGTGGAAACACTCGAGGAGACCCGATATGGTCAAGGCGAAGATGGTGAATCCGGAGGAATAGACTAGACCCGAAAACACCAAGGGAAGATAAAAAGGATAACGAAAGGAGTCACCACCTAGTCTTTTAATGGAAAGATGAGGAAAACCAAAAACACTAGAAAAACTGGGGAGCAAATAAGATGCAGAATGTATGTGTGTGCTCCGTGCCTAATGGATAATGCACAAATGAATGTGGGCTAGAGAAAGGGTAAGGATTCTGGTTACGCATGGGAAAGGGGTTAGGCACCCCTATGGGCCAGAGAAAACTTGGTCTTTATAGGTTTCCCTAATGTCAATGGTCTATGGATGTATGCTTGCTTATTCTATATGCTCATGCTAAATGTGACTACAAACATGTCAAATCCAAGAGAAGAAATGAAGTAAAGAGAAAAAGTTAATCCGAGGGTCAAATGTCGGCATTGAGAATGCCGCTTTACTGTACGTCCTTGGGCGATGAGGAAAATCTTGAAAATTGAGAAATTCTCGGAAAGCGTCTTGCAAATCAGCAGAAATTCAAATAAAATCCAAGAAAATCAAAAAAAGGAAAATAATCATCATTTCGAGACCATGTCGGCTTTGTCAAGTCTTTTACTGTACGCCCTTAGGCGATGGAAAGCCAAAACAAATCAAGAAACACGGGAAATGGGGAAAAATCTGGGAAATGGGGAGAAAACCAAGCTCGAAATAAGCTAGCAAAACGTGCGCAAAGCCAGGAAGAAAAGACAAGAAAACTTGTGCAGAAGATGTGAAAAGATATACAAAATGCAAGTGTGAGTGTAAATATGAAAATTCCAGGGGCTTTTGTGCAAAAAACCCAAATTCCCAAAAAAGCTGAAATTCGAAAGCCCAAATCATCAAAAATACATAGGAAAACACATTCTATGCAATTATGAAGAAATCTGGGATCAAATGTGCAAATATGTGCAATCCTAGTCAAAAAGAAGTTTCCTAGGGGTCAAAATGCAATTTTACCACTAAAACATGCATTTAAAACAATTCAGTGTAAATTCAAGGTAAAAATGCAAGAAAAATGATTCAGAAAAGTTCTAAGGGCAAAACAGTCATTTTACCCTAGAAAACAGGCATTTTACCCTAGAAAACAGGCATTTAGAGTAAAATCAGTGAAGTACAGGGGCTAAACTACAAATTGCCTAATAGAATAAAGCATTCAGAAGAAAACAGAGATAAAAATGTAATTCACAGAGAAATAAAGCACTCAAAAGAATTTCAGTAAAATTTGAGGGTTAAAATGCAATTTACCTAGAGAAAACATGCTTCAGAGAAGTTTTCAATAAATTCTAGGGTTAAAATGCAAATAAACCAAAGAAATGTGTATTCTGGAAGATTTTAGAAGAATACAGCGGCGTAAATACAATTTAACTAGCAAAAATAAGCATTCAGAAAGGTTTCAAAAACGTTTAAGGTCTTTTATGCAAAAAAGTTGAATTAAAATGCATTAAAAGAAATCCTGAGGGCTTTTGTTAAAGTTTAATGCTTGGGAAACATTATTTTAAATGTTCAGGGGGGAAAATGCAATATGTTCAGTGAAAACTTTATTCGAATGATTTATGAAAATTGAATGGAGGACCTATTTGTAATAAAAGGACTTAAATGTAATACAAAAAAGACCTAAATGTAAGGAAAACAAAGTTTCTGAACTTGAATCAAAATAAAATGTTTTAATTTGTTTTTAAATGAAAAAAAGAACGACGGTCGCCGGCGACCGCCGTAGAGGGCCATCAGAGGTCGTCCCGTGGTCTGATCTGAGATTAGACTTCACGGGCGTCAAGAAGAAGGTGAGGGGAGATGATCCATCGGAGTAGATCCAGGAATCAACGATGGGCACGGGCCTCCCACCTACCTCGCCGTCGAGGTGCTTCGACGACGGCATCGGGGAAGAAGGAGCTTCTGGCATGCTACGACGAGGCGATCCACCTGTCGTAGAGGCATTGGGGCATCGGGAGGAGATTCTTCCCTTCTCTAGGAGCTAAATGGAGGACGATGATGAGGAGGGGAGCTCTGACAGCCGTCGTCGTGTTCTTCTCCGGCAAGCTTAGTCGCTGTGATGATCGGCGGCTCGTGGCGTGGTTCCAAGGGGTCCAGAGCATTCGAGGCCTGTCGTGGAATATTTCTGGAAGATTGGAGGGGCTTGGAGCTGTGGGAGACGCTCGCTCCTACTCTGGAGCAGTTGTCTTCTCTGGCGATGGTAGGATCAGCGTAACTCCGACGATCTTCGTGCGGAGCTGTCTGGAAGTGATGAAGTGGCACGCCAGGGAGCGGAGAAGCTCGAGGATGACTAAAGGAGGAGGAATAGAAGCTCTGAAGCCAGGACCGTGCCCTGGACCAGCTCCCCCACCTAGGTCATCGGAAAACAACTCCGGCGAGGCTTTGGGGGGGGGGAGGACGTCGACCCTTAGAAGCTAGTGGACTTGTGGGAAACGACTCGGGAAGACTCTGAGGATCCTAGGAAACTAAAATTGAAGACCAGAGAGGCTGGAAGAAGGCATATTTGATCTGGCAGTGGTTTTCTTCTCTTGTTGCTCGCCGAAATCGCCTCTCCTCCTCCACTGCGAGCTCCTCTCTCTCCCAGGAGCTCTCTCTCGTATCCCTTCTCTCTCACAAACCACCCAGAGCCCTATTTATAGGTAGGAAATCCACTAACAACCCAACAAATTCATAACAAACCATTCTAACAAACCCAAAACCAACTAAACAAACTTCTTAACAACCTAACTAATCCCTAACAGACTAACTAATCAACTAACTAACTCTAACAAACCTATAACAAACCTATGTTGAGAAAGTGAGCCTACATGGGCTTTCATGGGCCTAATGGGCTTCATGGGCTTTGGTGGGCCTTCATGGGCTTAATGGGCTTTCAATGAATTAAATGGCCTTCGTGGGGCTTAATGGGCCTTGTGGGCTTCAATTGGGCCTAAACAGGTCTTGTGGGCCCAAGTGGGCTTCACTTAGGGTTAGAGCTCAGCCACCACATCTCCATCCTGGAAATTTGGGAAATTGAGATGTCTACAGGTGTTGAGCTGAGATTGATGCTTAATTATATGCTGATGCTGACTGGATCTTTTCTGTCCAGTACAAGTTCTACAAGCAGAGCAAAGCTGTGCAAAAGATTCCAATGGAATCTCGTCCATTTGGTACAAGAATCCGGGACATGCGGGACTTCGTCCATCCAAACTGAAGTCATACAAGAGAGGGAATCAAAGGCATGCAATGCAATGCAATGTTATGTGATGTGTTGCAACGTGAATGCTGTATATGAAGACATGATGTAGTGCGATGCGACACCTTAACGTGATGCAATGCAATGGTGAAATGAGATGTTGCATGCGACATGAGGAGATGATGTAGTGATGCACATGATGCATGAAACGTTGATGTAGTCTATGCCAATGCTGGGCAACGAGTTGGCGGTCGATCAACCCAAGAGGGGACATGAAAACCTATTAGACTCATGTTGAGGGATGCCAAAACTAGACTATCAGGTCATTGCACAACAAAAGGGGCATGACAAGCTGATGGACCTATCAACCAAATAGTTTGGGATATCAGCCCTAAGTTGAAAGAATGAGGCATGACAAGATATTAGCCTTGCCAGCTAGACAAAGACATTTAACAAATGTCGTCCAGACTGATGATGAAGTCACTCAGATACTTTGCGATACCAGCCCAAGAGAGAGGGTAAAGGGGCATAAGTCAAGGCTATCGGCCTTATCATCTGAGAAAAAAAGGGCATGATGAGTTGATAGACTCATCGATTGAATAGTTTAGGGTATCGGCCTAAAGGAGAAGATAAGGATGGGGCATGTGAACCTACCAGTTGGGACACGACTAGTGACAGTGCGCGAGGTAAAGTAATGAACTTGTGAACCGAGATGTAGTCGATAACAATTCACAGAGGACTATTTAAACTGGATTTCATCCATTCGGTGTGAGATTCCAAGAAAAGCGAGATTTGTCGGTCCGGAGTGAAATCGCTAGAGAATTGATAAACTAGATCTCATCCGTCCAGTATGAGCTTCAAGGAAAAGCAGGATTCCGTCCGTCAAGAGTGAAATCATGCAAGGGTTGATGAACTAGATCTCATCCGTCTGGTATGAGCTTCCACGAAAAGCGAGATTTCATCTGTCTAGAATGAAATCACCTAAGAGCTGATAAACTAGATCTCATCCGTCCAATATGAGCTTCTAGGAAAAGCAGGATTTCATCCATTTGGAGCAAAATCGCGCAAGAGCTGATGAACTGGATCTCATCCGTATGGTATGAGCTTCTAGAAAAAGTAGGATTTCATCCGTCCAGAGTGAAATCACGTAAGGGCTGACAAACTGAATCTCATCTGTCCAGTATGAGCTTCCAAGAAAAGTGGGATTTCGTTTGTCCAGAGCAAAATCACCCAAGAGTTGATTAACTAGATCTCATCCATCCGACGAGCTTCCAGGAGAAGCAGGATTTCATTCATCCAAAGTGAAATCGCACAAGAGCTAATAAACTGGGTCTCATCTATCCTATATAAGATTCCAAGAAAAGTGGGCTTTTGTCCATCTAGAGTGAAATCACGCGAGAGCTGATAAACTGGATCTCATCCATCCAGTATGAGATTCTAGGAGAAGAGAGATTTCATCTGTCTAGTTTGTAATCGTGTGAGAGCTGATAAACTGGATCTCATCTGTTCGATATGAGATTCTAGGAGAAGTAGGATTTCGTCTGTCTGAAGCGAAATAGTGCGAGAGCTGATAAACTCTATCTCATCCGTCTGGTATGAAATTCTAGGAGAACCAAGATTTCGTCCATCTGAAGCAAAATCATGTGAGAGCTGATAAAATGGATGGCATCCATCTAGTATGAGATTCTAGGAAAAGTGAGCTTTTGTTCGTCCAGAGCAAAATCGTGTAAGAACTGATAAACTGGATCTCATTCGTCTAGTATAAGATTCCAAGAAAAGTGGGATTTCGTCCGTTTAGAGTGAAATCACGCAAAAACTGATGAACTGGACCTCGTCTGTCTAGTATGAGATTCTTGGAAAACTAGGATTTCGTCTGTCCAGAGTGAAATTGCACGAGAGCTGATAAACTAGATCTCATCTATCCGTTATGAGATTCTAGGAGAAGTTAGATTTCATCCGTCTAGAGTGAAAATTGCACAAGAACTGATGAATTGGACCTCATCTATTTGGTATGAGATTCTAGGAAAAGTGGGATTTTGTCTATCTGGAGTGAAATCGCACGAGCTGATAAACTAGATCCCATCCGTCCAGTATGAGATTCTAGGAAAAGCTGGATTTCGTCCATTCGGAGTGAAATCATGCAAGAACAAATAAACAAGATCTCATCCGTCCAATATGAGATTCCAGGAGAAACGGGATCTCATCCGTTCAGATCAAAATCGCACAAGAACTGATGAACTGGACTTCATCCATCCAATATGAGATTCAAAGAAAAACAAGATTTCGTCCATCTGTAGCAAAATCACCCAAGAGTTGATGAATTGGACATCATTTGTCCAATATGAGATTCTAAGAAAAGCAAGATTTCGTCCGTCTAGAGTGAAATCGAGTGAGTTGATAAAAGATCTCATCTGTCCAGTATGAGATTCCTGGAGAAGTTGGATTTCGTTTGTCCAGAGCAGAATCGTGCAAGAGATGAGATAAATGAATTGGTCAACCAAGATGTAGTTGGAAATAGTTCGAAAGCATGATTGCAAACACGCAAACTGAGAAGCGATCAGTGGTGGCTCGCAAAGCAGAAGCGACATGATACAGAGGGGCAACTAACATGCCTGTGGTAAGAAGAGAACAATACCTAGCTGAACTGACATGACCTTGGTACCAAGATGTTGATGATGCTAGGTTGAGACGGTAGAAACCATGAGAGATTCCTAGGTAAAAAGAGACACCCTTGGTATCAAAGTAAGCTGCCACGGGAAAACTAGAAGTTAAAGAAGAATAGGGTACGAATGTAGGAGGGGCCCAGAGAGTTAGCTTTGCTAGCTAGAGTTTGCCAAGGAGAGTTCCTATCAATGCGTGTACCCTGGACCATTGCTACTACGACCTAATGTTCTTGGTAGAGATATTGACTGTTTGATGTGGAGCACTTGCTGAGACGAAGACTATGCACTGTCTGCTGGGTGTTGGAATATTTGAATGTAGGACGCCATTGTATGTTTGCTGGAGGCCATCAATATTGATGTTCTATGTGCAGGGCATTGCTTACTATAACAGTTGACTAATGTGTGGGCCCTAGCTAGTGGGCAACTAACTTGCCCCTGGTTGAAGGTGTGGGCTTTGAGATTCCAATTGTAACTGGCCCTTGCTAACCAGAGAGCAGCTGACATGCCCTTGACAGAAGTACTGTCCCAATAAGGCTTAACCACAAGGAAATTGACATGCCCCTGGTTAAATACTAGAGGTTTGTACTATGATGTAGTTGACATGCCCTTGGTTTGGGTATCCTTTGCTAAATTCTTAACCCGAAGGCAGTTGGCATGGCCCTAGTTAAAGAATGGAACGATGCCTTGCAATGTGGAGGGGAAGAATGGAGATGAATGATCATAGATTATGCATGGATATCGATGTTGCTTCTTGTTGCCCTTAGCATTTGGAAAATTTCCAATGCCTGTTGTAAGGAGAGAAGAACTCTTCAACTCACAAGACGCTACATGGACATTCCAGATTGTAGGTGGCGCTCTGGAAGGGATGAGGTGGTAGTTTATTTGGTCGTGTGTTGGAACAAGCCTTGTGCCAAACTCCCTAAGGTCCTACACCTACTATTGACACTTTTTCTCTTTCTTTTCTCCCTTGTAGACTTGTAGGTTCACCCTGCCCCTTGCTTGGAGGTAATGGATACCTAGGGGTGACTGAGGCTACTTTGACAGTGAGTAAAGGGGTGGTTAATCCCTTCGACTGTGGAGAATGCTCTAAGTACATGCTTCGACTCCTCTCCAAGCTAGGTGCTAGGGACAAAGCTATCCTCCTTGCCTCTTTTTCTAAGGCTCTCTTCTGTCTACACCTTTTATCTTCCTATTTTTTAAATGCCCTTATGTATGAATATATTTTTCTTTGCTTGCACCCTCACTCACATCCAAACATTTTATCTCCCTCTAAAGGTGTAGGTCCTTTGGGGTGTCCAGACTTGTTTCTTTGTTCTCAATGAATGGTGGCTTCCTCACTTTCTAGGGTGTCCAAGTAGTATCAACTGAGGAGGAATAGATCCCTTGTCCAAACGGGCAAGCTTTTCCAATTTTCGTCATCGGGCGATGCTTATGCGGATGCTACTGATGCTTTTACTTACGCATGCATGCATGGAATTCGACTATCTACTAACTTATGTGTGAGAATGCAATGTGCAAGTAATGATTGCAACCGAAAACATAAGTGTAAAGGAGATGTAGGATGCTTGAACGTAGAGTGACTGATGCATATGTGAATGCAGTAGAAGAGCTTTGCAAGGCAAGGATACAGCTCCCAATCATTGGTAGTACTTCTTTAGGTAGCATGCATTGACCAGCTTTGACTGCTCAATGTGGTCCATGTCCTCAAGGATTGTTGTTCTTCTGGAGAATATCTGCTTTATAATATAAGGGCCGCGTTAGTTGGGCCTGAACTTACCATGGGTGTCAGGGAGGTGAATTGCTCGTAAGACCAAGTCACCAAGCATAAAGCTCCTAGGCTGGACCTTCTTTTGATAGGATCTTGCCATCTTCCCCTGATAGCATTGAGCATGGTGCATGGCCTGTAGTCGATATTTATCAATAAGGTTCAGCTAGATACAATGATCTTCAACCCAATCTACCTCTTCTAGCTCAACTTCTCTTAGAATCCTAAGTGATGGGATCTCCTCTTCGATGGGCAGTACCGCCTCCATGCCATATACCAGTGAATATGGAGTTACCCTCGTTGAGGTTCTAACCGATATTCTATATGCCCATAATGCATAGGGGAGCTTCTCGTGCCAGTCTTTATGAGTTTTTGCCATCTTCTTCAAGATTTTGGTGAGATTTTTTTTAGTAGACTCGACTGCATCATTCATCTATGGTCGATAAGGGGAAGACTTGTGGTGCTTGATCTTGAAACCCCACAGGTAGTCTTCTATCCTTTGGGCTATGAAGTTCCTTCCATTTTCGAAGATGACAGCATGTGGTACCCTGTAATGGGCTATGATGTTGTTTTTGATGAATTTTTCTGTTACTACGGTAGTAATAGTCTTGTAGGAGGTTGCCGCTACCCATTTTGTGAAGTAATCGATTGCTACCAGCCTGTAACGATGACCATTGGAGGCTGTAGGATGGATGGCTTCGATAACGTTTGTCCCCTAGGTAGAGAAGTGCAATGGCAAGGACATATTGTTCAATTGCTGTGGGGGAGAATGGATAAATTTCCATAGACTTGGCAATTATGGCAATTACGCACGAGTCGACAACAATCTGCTTCCATGGTTGACCAAAAGTAGCCCTATAGCATGATCTTCTTAGCCACCAGTATCCCATTCATATGTGGGTCGCAGGTCCCTGCTTGTAACTTGAAGCATCAAGGTGTTAGCTTCTTTCTTGTCCACACACGACAACAACATCTGATTGAAGGATCTTTTATACAAGTGTCCCACTCCCAGCATGTACTTTGATGCCAATCACACCATGGTCTTCCGATCTACGGCAGAGGTGCTGGATGGGAGGTTCATTGACTCTAGGAAGACTTTGATGTCATGGTACCATGGAGAGTCCTCTGCTGTATTCGCCTCCTCTATGCTCATGTAGTGGGCTGACTATTCTACACATGCAACTAACACATCGATGTCATGATCTTCCAGTACTAAGAGCTAGGACGCTAAGGTTGCTAGCACGTCCACGTAGGCATTCCTATCTTTGTTCACGAAGGAGAAGCGAATTTCCTCAAATTCTTCAGTAAGCTTCAACAGATACTCGTGGTAAGGCACAAGGTTTGGGTCCTTGGTTTTTCAATTGTCATTAACTTACGAGATGACTAGCATTGCATCGTCATGTACTTGTTGCTTTTGTGCACCATGCTCGAGTGCAACCTGTACTCCTAGAATTCATGCTTGATATTTTGCTTCATTGTTGGTACACTGAAGAGTCAGCTTTCTAGCGAATGGTGTCAATTGTCCCTACGGTGTGGATAATGTTATGCCAATGCCTCTTCCCCTTCTATTGATGGCGCTGTCAAAGTATAGATGCCATCGTGACTCATCTTCAGTGTCTTGTGGTTCCTCATCTTTCATGGCAAATAGGATGTCTTCGTCAGGGAACTACGTCTGCAATGGTTGATATTCCGGTAATGGCAATTCAGCTAGATGGTCTACCATGGCTTGCCCTTTCACTAATTTTTGCGTAACAAAGGTGATGTTGTATTAGGATAACAACACTTGCCACTTGACATACCGCCTTACCAATGCTGGTTTCTGGAATAAATACTTCATAAGGTCGTGCGGACACAGTAGTAGGACAGGATATGCCATCATGTAATGCCTTAGACACTACGTTGCCCAATCAAAGGATAGGTAAACCTTCTCTATAGTACTATACTTGGCCTTGTAGTCGTTGAACTTCTTGCTCAAGTAATATATTGCCCTTTCCTTACGTCCTGACTCATCATGTTGTCCCAAGACTGCACCCATGGAGTGTTGTGTGGTGGAGAGGTATATCAACAATAGACGCCCTGGCATTGGAGGGACTAAAACTGGAGGCCTCGTCAGGAGCTACTTGTCGAAGGCTACTTAGCATTCATTATTCCAGCTGATTTGTGCATTCTTTCTGAGGAGCTTGAAGATCAGCTCGCATATTAGAGTGAGTTGTGTGATGAACCGATTGATGTATTGCAATCGCCTTAGTAGACATCGAACCTCCTTTTTAGTCATAGGGGGAGGCATGTCGATGATGGCTCTGGCTTTGTTGGGATTGACCTTGATTCCCCTCTGACTGATGATGTAACCTAGGAGCTTTTCAGATGATACTCCAAACATGCACTTATTTGGGTTGAGATAGAGCTTGTACCTCCTTAAGTGGTCGAATAACTTTCTCAGGCAGGAGAGGTGATCCTTAGGCTATTTGGATTTGGTGATCATTTCGTCCACGTAGACCTCGACTTATTGGTGCATGAGATCGTGGAATAGCATTGTAATTGCTCTCTAGTAGGTTGTGCCAGCATTCTTAAGTTTGAAGGACATCACTTTGTAGTAGAAGATCCCCCAGGGTGTAGTGAAGGATGTCTTTTCCATGTTTTCCTCTACCATTTTGATCTGATTGTAATCCGAGAAGCCATCCATAAATGATAACATCTTGTGTCATGCTGTATTATCGACCAAGACGTTGATGTGTGGTAGTGGGAAATCATCTTTGGGGTTTGCTTTATTGAGGTCTCTGCAGTCTATGCACATGTAAACCCGTTTGTCTTTATTTGGCACCAGAACGACATTTGCAAGCCACTTTGAATATTAAACAACTTTGAGAAAGTTCACCTTATGCTGCTTCATAATCTCCTCTTTGAGCTTTAGGAGTCATTATGGTTCCCAACTACAGAGCTTCTGATTGACTAGCTTTGCATTGGGCTTTAGCGGTAAGGTGTGCACCACCACCATGACATCAAGGCTGACCATGCCATCGTAACTTCAGGCGAAAACATCAATATATTCTTTCAAAAAAGTTATCAACTCTGCTCATTCTTGCGGTGTAAATTTTGTGTTGATGCGTACCTCCTTGACATCCTCCATTATGTCGATGTTGACGATCTCTGTTTCCTCTTCCACATGTAAATTGCGACCTTTTGGGTCATCCTCGTGGAACTAGGGTTCGAACTGTGCCTTGTCATCTCCACTTGTATCGTCGTCCTCTCCATATGCTATAGATTTGGTAGGATCTCTTCCTAGAATGTTGGATCTATGATGTTGGTGGAGATACCTTCTGAATTCTACCATTGGTATCGCCTCATGAGAGTCACCCTAACTCTAGTGCCCTTATACATGCAATGTGCGATAGCTGCTTCTGTGTCCCTAGGAACTGCTGATGGTGCAGGCAGTTGTACAGTTTCTTTTACTATTTTTTTTGGTTTTTTTCTAGCTTTTCTGATTTTCTTGGGTTTTTTTTACTATTTACAAAGGATGTTGCTCTCTGGTGGCTGTCCTGCTACTAACTCATTGGAGTGATGCCACTTGTGTCCTTCCCTAAGCCTAGCTCAGGGTCTTTTTTTTTTACCCTTACCTTACTTGAGGTGAGGTTTAGGTTGCAAGTACAATCTAGACCCACCTTTCGACTATAAAGTGATTAACTCCACTGGCCTAGTATGCGTTGACTTTGACTCTTTTAGGATCATCACCGATGATTGGTCTTACTGCTGATGGGAAATTGCTGGCCCTATTTCTATGATGATTGCCTTTCCTTTTCCATTCTGATCATACTCTGCGATGTCCACTGCTAGTGTGGCTAATTGTTCTTGGAAAAAGCTTCTAGATCATCGAGTAGACTGCCTATCTGATCCTTAACCACGGCTCCCTCTTCATCACCTAAGGCGAGATCATAGTATGTACTAGATTGTACTAATGGGATTGCCTCTGGGACTAAAACTGTGAGTGAAAACATTGGGATAGGAGGAATTGTTGTTGTTGAGTCTGCTGTCGAAACTATCGTCGGTAATACTGACTGTACTGATTGCGGTTACATAAGGTATCTATGAGTCTCCCTCCTTGAATAGGGTGGGGTCTCCACCTTTGGTTGTTCTTCCTCTAAGTAATAATCTTCAATACAAAACCATTGTTCGGGTTGCGGAGGTGTATTCTAGGGCTATACTATTCCTATGGCGGCCTGACTTTGGTTGGGGTCCATGACACTGACACTAACAAAGTTAGTAAAATCCCAAGGGACGACCCACTAGCAATGCTTCTGTGCATGCAAGTATTCATCCATGTAGGGCTGCCATTTGTAGCCGAGTCCTTCGAACTCCCTTCTTTCTTCTTCCATGATGGGCTCGGTGATCCCTTGGCCATATCGCCCGAGGGGTGCTCCTTTCTTATAACCCCATCTGTGACACAACTTTTCCACCATCAAGAAAGGATTATTATGGACGGTCAAATGGTTGACATGCTCGAGATCAGGGATGCAATTGACTCACTCAAAATGGTTGACCTAGAACATGACATCTATAGGCTTAGGGTCAAGTAGACAGTCTAAAGAGCAATGGCAGACACAGATTCGACATTTCCTTATCGTGGTCCTCCACCATGACAATGACAGTGTCATTGCCCCAACAAAACTTGACCATGCGATGGAGAGTCGAAGGGATCACTTGATAGTTGTGTAGCCAAGGTTGCCTAAGTAGGAGGTTGAAAGATGGCTCTAAGTCAACAATGTAGAACTCCACATTGAATACAACTAGCCCAATAATGTGAGGAATAATCAAAATTCCCAATGCATCATGGTGCATGTTGTCAAAGGCGATCATTCCTTTAGTGGCTAGTGTGATGTCGTCGGCTTTGAATCCGATTTTACTCATTGTGCGCAAAGGGCAAACATTTAACCCTGCTCCGTTGTCCACCAACGTTGAAGGGATGCAGAAGCTTTAAAGCTACACCATGATAAAGAGGGGTTGATTGTGATTGATTCCCACCAGAGGTAGCTCTTCACTAGAGAATGAGATGACTTAAGGGATTGCTATCATGCCCACCATGCTTTCTAGGGTAGCGGGTTCTATTGTGGGAGATGCATGGATAGCTTGGAAAACCCTAAGGAAGGCTTCTCTATGTTCCACAAATGTGTTAATGAGATCCCAAATGGATATGTCGGCCTTAATTGTAGAAGGCTGATCTCTCTTGGTGGCACTAGCATGGGTTTCCTCTTAGATGGGCCCAGGTGGTTGGCCTATTGGTTGGGAAGGCAATGGATCTAGGTGGCTTGGTCTGGTTGCTAGGGCCACGGGCTTATACATCCTTCTTAACCATGTGACCTCCACACATATTTCTACGACGTAGTCATGGGGAACGTGATGGGTATCTCTGGTCAGGTTAATGACCAACAGAGCACGAGCCACTAACTCCAATAGGGCTGAAGGTGGACTCGTGGTAGCAAGAATCGATGGAGCTTTGAATTGACTAGGGTGAATGGGCTTTGGTTGGGCAAGGAGGTATATGGGTGTAGGAGCCTTAGGTTGCATGCTGGACAGCACAGCGGCGCACTCCAACCTCGTGGTCAACTAGATCATATGTGTGACTGTGCCCGACCCGGATGGAAGGCGGGAAGGGGGTCACAGCCATGCCAAGATGGCGAAGGCGCAAGGATAGGATAAAAGAAAAAGAAAATGGAGTCGCCACCTGATCTTTGAGTGGAAAGACGAGGAAAACCAAGATGAACCTCAAGAAAATCAAAAGGTGAGACAATATGCTCAATGAATGCGTGCTCCGTGCAAAATGGACAATGCAGGATGAATGCGAGCCAGAGAAAGGGTAAGGATTCTGGTTACGCATGGAGAAGGGGTTAGGCACCCCTATGTGCCCGAGAAAACTCGGTCTTTCTAGGCTTCCTACTGTCTATG
>JAMKQA010232130.1:0-16717 GCA_024699735.1 Posidonia australis
AGACCATTTCAAATGAATGGTGAAACGGACGACCGTTTCACCCATTCATGGCTGTGTTGAATACGGCGGTTACCAGGCCTTTATGGCCGGAATCGAAACGGCTGCGAGGGGAGCCGTTGGAGGAGGGCGGAGGGATGGTCAAGAGTCCCCTATAAATAGAGGAGAAAACACAGCAGAAAGAATCATCGGAAAAGCTTACAGTGTTTCTCCTGCTTGATCATCGCCGGAGTCCACTCACGCATCGCCGGAATACTCTGTATCGACGTCCAAATACCAACAGCTTTAACCTTGCAAATCTTACATGAAGAACTATTAATTTTCCTTGCATGATATGGAAGCTAATCCTCTGCCAAAAACATGCATGATTTCCCATATCAGGATCTGGATGTGTTGCTTTTTTAAGTTGCTGTCAAGTTTCTCCAACCTATATTTTTTGGAAATAATGCAGGTAAAGAACCACATGATCCACGAGTTTTAATTGACATTGGTGATGTTCCTATTCAAGAGCTTCGAGATTGTGGCATAGATGATGACAGATTAATGAAGATTATTAGTGATTATGTAAAGTTAGTGATGGAAGAAGTAAGCAAATTAAGTTGAGAATCATGTTATGAAATTTAACAAACAAGGAGTAAGAATGTTCCAAAATCAGGACATGCTTATTCTGTTGTATAAGCGCATATGATTTATGTTAAGCTAATTATTGGCAGATTGGTTACTGATATTTTAGTTTCTTTTTCAGGAACCACTCAGCCCATTGTTGTTAGGTGGTGATCATTCGATATCATTTCCTGTTGTATGAGCTGTTTCAGAGAAGCTTGGAGGGCCACTGGATATTCTTCATTTGGATGCTCATCCTGATATTTATCATGCCTTTGAAGGAAATATATATTCACATACTTCTTCTTTTGCTAGAATAATGGAGGATGGCTATGCCAAACGTCTTCTGCAAGTACATTATTCTCTTACAGAAAATGAGTCATTTGCAAGTCTATCAATTTGCAGTTGAAACTTGTTCTTGTTTCTGGTACTTCATTCCTCTAAGTTATTTTTAGTTTAAATAAAAATCATATGCTTATATACTTGTCTAAACTTAATCCTCGAATTTATCTGTGTTATTATTTGGATAGGTTGGTATTAGATCAATCAACAAAGAAGGATGTGAGCAAGGCAAAAGATTTGGAGCGGAGCAATACGAAATGCACACTTTTTCAAGAGATCGCCATATGTTAGAAAATGTAGTATGTTTTTTGCATCTCTCAAAGAGTGTTGCTACAGCTCACCTTAATAATTTCTATCTATAACTCCAAATTATCATTTAGTGACAGCTATGATCAATGTACCATGAATCCACACTTTGTCAATTTTAAAAGTCAATCTGCTATTTTTGTTTCATAGCAAACCTATTTCATTATCTCTAATGCACATCACGATTCCTGTAGGTTTGTTTTGTATGTCGTCTTTACAAGATCTGACTATGTTTATATATGAAATACTTTTCCCAAGGAACCTTTCAGATTTTCTTTTTATTGATGTCAGTTGCTGCTTCATTCAAACTTTGTAGTTACATCAGAAGGACAGGGTTTTTTCACGGACTGCACACATCATACTACTCTCACATTGTATAGCACGTGCATAATTTTTTTTAGAAGAAAAATATATGATCATGTTATGTTGGTCTGTTGAATATTCAAGAAAATGTCCGTATGGCATGTGGAAAACAGAGTATGTTACTTCAATAAAAGTATGTGGTGGAAAACCAGTTTTCTGAAATGATCTGCTTTCATGACATGGAAATTAGAACAGTAACCTCAAAGAATGTATGTTCTCTTTCTTTTTAACCCATAAGCATCTGGATTAAGTTATTAAATTTTGTTTGATTTCGATGGACATTTTGGTGATAATTTTAATAGCCTTCTCTTTAAAATACAGTAAAGGATTTATGACTGTACTCTTAAAATAAATTGTACAGTATAGGAACTATATACTATCTATCAAACATGTTACAAACATCGATATTTTCTAATAGTTGCCATCTACAGGGACTTGGAGATTCAAACCTCTCTGGACACTTGGTTTCTAAACTTGGAGGACTTGAACATCTGCAGTACTCGTAAGTCTTTATTTCTTCTCTCCAAGATTGCACTTATCAAGTTTTTTTGATGCTGATCATGGCCACCCTTGACAAGTTGGATGGTTGCTGGAAAAGTATAGACCAAGATATCTCTTATAAAAAATTCAAATAAATTTTAGAGTTAAATTTGCTTACCGATTTACCAATTTAAGAAAAATTGAAACACTGATTGGGTGGACATCTTTCTTATGTGTGTGTGTTTTTTTTGGTACGGAGGTGGCATAGATAAAAGGAATCTTACTTGCTTTGTCATGTAACTGTTGGGATAAGAAGAACCTAAATGAGGCTGGCAAGTAACTTCTTGATGGTGAAATCAAACAAACAAATCACAAGCAAAATACACTAAACTTTTTACATGGAAAACTTTCTCGATGTGACGAAGAAAAACCCCGGGACCTGTCAATCCACCTCTAAATCTTCTACTATAATCAAATGTGGGTACATAAGATCTTCTGTAGTAATCAACTAGAGAAATCACACATTCACTAACATCAACAATCAATGGCACAAAACAATGACACAAACAAGAGGCACACAGATTTACCCAATCCTATTGTCCACGTTTCAGAAATTTCTGTTGTCACTGTGTTTTTCCAAAAATCACGAAACTAGGCAGAAATGAAGCTCCACGAATCTCTAAACCATTGAAAATTTTCAGCCAAAATGGAATTTGTTTCGCTCCTCAAACTGACCTACAACCGAGAGTGCACACTGTAGATCTACACATACGAAATCCTTCTGAAACCTTCTTCGAATCTGCCTCTCCATTGTTCTGATCCTCGATGCAACCGTCTAATCTAAAGAGTATTAAGTCACGAACTTGCTGTCAAAATTTCAGCTCGATCCGACGACGAATGCCTCTTCGATCGGTCCTATGATCAATGTGGTGCAACAATGAAAGAGGTGCAAAAATTGTTTTTTCTTCTCTTCTCCTTCATAAGTCCTAGGTTATGTGGGTAAATTGTGCTAAACTCCCTGTAAATAATAAAATACTGTAAATGGATCATCCTCCATGGAGAGAAACCCAACAGTAACCTCCCTTTTGAATGGCAAAACCATGAAAATGTCATCAAACAACTCCTTTTTTCCATTCCTGAAATATCCTCTGTAAGTCTATATTATATCTGAATAGAAGTTTTCAAACCTTTTTTAAAAAGAACTTGCTGAGCAAGTTACTAACTGGCAAACTAACGCATGTGAAACAAAAGGTAAATTTTATCCAGAATAAGAAGCAACTTTGGACAGAGCTCAATGGAGGAGGAGGATCCATGTTGCTAACTGTGCACCTCAGCTTTTGAGATTGATGCATTTTTGTCGCATTTGTATAGTCTGCAACTAAAGTCATAAGCCTGTAAAAACGCGGCAAGTATTAAGGTCAAGAACCCAAAACTCCGATATGAACTTTGGTTCACTGTATCAACCCTAAAGGCTATACAAGCTAGCGTTACAACAAGTCAAGAATAACAACAACCACCTCCACCATGATGCCTTATTCTCGTCATGTGGTCTCAGCCATTTAAATAATCCTTTTTTCAGTTTATCAACGTTTTCGCTAAATACGTAGTGAGAGGTACAACTTATGTTAGAAACCAAGTAGATTTCTGCTTAAACTAAAGAACTTAGAAGAAAATATCTTTGTGTGTCTGTGTCTGTGTTGTTACCGACACAATTACATTCAGAATGTTGAATTCTTGCTTCGATAGCATTTTTCTGGCTATAGTTAGAGGACCTGCTGAGGTTGACAAGAGGACTGTTGGAAATAGTGAACTGCAAAAAACATATGGTTTCTTGAAGTTGCTAATAGTCATTGCATTTAGACAAAAGTGGCGATTGAAAGGTGAAAGGTTGCATTTGGAAAAAAAAGGTAATGCAGCACAGATCAGTATAACCAGATGTTCTAGATGTTTTGATAAATTGAATGAGTTTAGGGTCTATTTATTTGGTGGAATTTGGTGATGATATATATTTTTGTAATAAAGGTTCATAGTTCTATACGCAGGTTATATAGCAATATTTTTCAAGTTTCGACATAAGAGAAAATTTAGTGGATAAAGGCTGTATAACAAATTTGGAAAAGAGCTTGCCTTGCTGAAATTAGAACTACATTTCTGTAGGGATATGTACATTTATAAGTCCTGCAAAGATATGTGCTTTTATTTTATGTAGTACAACGCTCAATATTTATATGGAGTGCATTTTTACCAATCATTCGCAGGATGGCGGCTAGATAATGAATTGAGGGAGTTGTATGGTTACATTTTCCATGCTCCTGGTTGTCCATTGAACAAAAACTTGCATCAAGTGGCATTTCTATGCATTATATAATATGTTATATTATTAGGCGTAATACTCATGTTGTCAACTCTTATTTGGTACTAGCATTGATGGTTATTGTCTATTTTTTGTGATCATCGTCTATTTTTTTATCTCATGGGCAAGTAATATCTTCTTTATAGATGGATTAGGTATTCTTCCACTTCTTACACAATGGATATTTTTCTTGCACAGGATATCCTCCCTGTAGCAGTAACCATGCATTGCAAAAGCATACAAAGGTCACACATGACATGAGATCAAATTATTTTCAAAATTTTCAATGAACACCCAGCTCCATACTGTGGTGTAGAGGAACTATAAATAGTCCGCTCAAACTTTCAATCCTTGCTTCAAGTCTCAGCCTGTGGATCAGGCCGATGCCCACTTTGATTCACATGATCAGTGATGTGGAGCTGTTCTAAAGAGCTTCTTTTAAAAATATCCCTTCAAGAGGACCTCTAACTTTGCATTGATGTTCCTGTCAAGGGAGCCTCTGCCTCTGTTCCAAGTTCCAACTATGGAAGAAGTTCTTAAATGGGCACGAGAGGATCTTCTCTGAATCAGAAGAAGACGATGATACGACATCAACTTCAATAGATAGAATAGACTCCTTAAATGAATAATTCTTGAGGTAAAATTTTAAAATAAAAAATGTAAAAATAATAATATATTTTAAATATTTTTTATTAATAAAAAAAATAATTTTTAAAATTTATTTTTAAACCTAATGGACCGACCCGACCAAACTTGTCGGGCCGACCCACAGATGGACCATGGGCCGTGTTAGGCCCATATGTTGTAAGAGGAGGCCCGACCTGAATCAACCTGTGGGTCGACCCGACCCGGTCTAGGTCCAGACTGGCAATTTCTCGAATCGGGCCAACCTGTTTTCCATCTCTAGGTATGCTGTTATGGTTTTATACCATAAATGCCTGATTTCTTCGTCAAACTCCGGCAGTTGCCAAAGATAACACTTGCTATGAAATGAAAATCATTTATAATAACAATATATAGCATTAAGACAGGCATTGTACACATTTAATTCTATGATATCGTTCCCAATGTGTGGGCTCTTTACCGAAATTGATGTCTCAGTGACTCTATATTACTGCAATTATTGTTTTACAAATATTTCACCATGAGAATTCATCTAAAAAAGGGGTAATACGGTAGAGAAAGGAAACATATGTGAAGAAGTGATCTTCTCTTATTAAGAGAGATTTGATGACACCTTCATGGGCAATGTCACAATGAAGGAAATAATGGAACAACGTGAACAGATGTGTGCTAAAATATACCCACGCAACCTATTTGTACTATTGAAAACAAGATTAACAAAGAGATATTACATAATTACAGTAATTAAAGGTTCCCGTCAACCGTCATTGCTCCTCAGTTTGCCTCTTAAACATGTCACCAAAATTACCCCAAATCATTCGCCGATACCTGGTGTCCTCTTGCTGTGCAGGTGGAGACAGCTGGGGTGAAAGAACAGGCTCTGGCATGTCTCCGATTTCTTTCTTTCCTAGACGTCCACTCTCGCCAAAGAAGCTGGTAACTGATGATGCAATGCTGAGATGAGTTCCCATCACTTTACTGATGGTTTCTAGTGTTCCCCCAGACCTTTCCTTCACCATAACTTCCAAAGCCTCTTTATGAGCGGGGTCTAATACATCTGCTTCTTTTAAAAGGTTTTGTATTGATGGTAAGAGGTAATCACGGACACTGGTAGCTGGAAGATCTGCAAATATCGTCACATGAACCATATGGTAAGGTAATTGAAGGTGACATTTCTATGCTTGGAGACACATAACATAATAATTAACTACCAGATACTAGCTGGCTTGGAAGCCAATGGCAGTGCCATTCCTTTACAATGCCAGGGATATACTCCAACAAAGAAAGATGTTTTTTATTGGTCCCAGTGAATTTCTATTTCCCTTATTTGTCTTTTGAGGATTCGAAGCTAAAAACTTACCAGATCATTTTAAAGCACAGAGAGCATGGAGAAGTCAATTTCAAATAGATTGCATTGAGTCAATAACGTAATCACACAAAGTTCATGGGAAATGAGCAATTTTCTTTTTCTAACAGAAGTAGTAGAAAATTGCAAACTGTTATTAGAATAACAGGTGCATTTATGTAAAAGTGAACTACTAAAGTCCTGGTTCTAATTAGATTATTCAAATAAATATTGCTTTTGCAAGAGGAAGCAGATGATGGGAAAAACATTCTTATTGCAAGCTAAATGGGGAAAAACGCTGGTTGGAGAGATGACAAATATAACATCACTTCCTTGCAACTAATAGATATTTGGTGGCTCTATTTAAAACAATTTCATTCATGGAATTTTGAAATATGATGCCCAATTCAAGAATGTTTGGTAGTACCGATAATATTTTGTTCCATGAAGCAATGTTGATAGCAGGATAAATATGAAATATGTACAAATTTTTCAACACAACTTCTAAAATAATATTATTTATCAAGGAAAAAGAAGTGTACACTATACATTTCCATGGATTAAAAATTGAACGTCAGGAATGTTTAATAAGTGAAGAAACACTAAAATCAAACAAACAAGAATAAACAATACCTTATGCAATTTATTCCAGAAACCTAGATGATAGATGTAAATTTTCAAGTCTAAGACACACCTGTAGCATCCAAAGCACGAATTGCTTCACAAAAGACATTTGCTCTCTCTCTGTGACGCATCACATCATTCCCATGAGCTGGCAAGCTTGTCAGTTGGAATATCTTGGACAAAAGATGTAATGGATGTTAAAGAAACAAGAAGCAAATAACTGACATCCATGCATAGAAATGAGACTATGTTATAAATGGTCATTATTAATGATGAAATTTGTTCCAGTAACATAATCAAGGATATAATCTCTAAGTCTAGCCAATGTATGTGGTACAGCAGCTGTTAAAGCTCGGATTACAGCAACAGTGGCTTCATGAGACCCATCATCAAGAAAAGCATCCATTTGTATACGAATTTTGTCAATTATCTAACAAAAAATCTTTGGTCAGTAAGATGACAAATGCCCAATGAAGTCTCACAGTAAAGAAGCAAAGTTGACTACCATGTCATTTTTGAAATGCTGAGCAACAGAGCCAAATGCATCTATACTAGCATACTTCACATTCAGATTTTGATCAGAACCAAGTGTCACAAGAGCCGGCAAAATATGAGTTGAAGCAACTTTCACATCAATATATGAAACCTATAGGTGAGAAACCAGATTAGATGGACATAACACATGTTCAAGAGATCAATTGATATGTTAAGAAAAACATACAAGAACTTTTAACAGGTTTGCAGCAAAGATCTTCTGGTCTAAATTGGAGCTGACAACCATTTCCCATAAGATATTGAATATGATTCCATGATGTTCTTGGCATGTGCTGCATCCAATGATGCATATTTATAAGCAATTGAGGAAATTCAAGACAAAAACCACATGACAATATACAAGGACCCTCACCAAAGAAATCGCACAGCATCTATCAGGTCAGTCATGTGGTACATGGACCAAGAGTTCCCCTCCATCATTTTTTGAAACAGCAACTTCCGCATGTAATCAGCTAGCTGTTCTTGCCTGCTGGGAGCACCCAAAATACCCACCAAGAGAAGTGGAAGGACACACATCATTGCAAGTCTCTCTGCTACAGCCGTTTTCGGACGCAAACCTGCAACAAGTAAGAAGTTGGTGAAGATGGCATATAGTACTCAAGAAACTAGCATTCTACAACATGTTGAACATTACCTTTTATCCTAGACTGTGAAGCAGTGGGTATAAGTGCTAGATCAGCATCATCCCCAGCTGCTAATAGGAAGACAGGCAGCATGATATGTGTAAGATAGTCATCACCATAGCTTGCAGATACATCCAAAAGAAACTGCATCAAGATAACAGTGTTAAAAAAATCTTATCATAAATAGAAAAAATAGTGTGACAGACGTTAAATGCATTTAACCACCAGGATGAAATCCAGCTACCTTTGTTATCTGGTTTCGCAGATTATCTTCTTTCGTTGGCAAGAGACAAGAAAGTTGAATTAAGTCAGGGAAACAGTCAACATGCATCCAATCAAATGCAGACCACTCTATGTTCCCTCTGCAGTAATGAAACCAGAATTATTAAACTCCATTTAAGTTGCAGATATAAACATACTATTTAAGGGGAAATTAACACAATTAAAGGTCAGAATGCCTTCATTTTAGATAATTCAACTCACATGGCATATAGCTCAAGCAGAGATCTAGAGAAAATCGATTTTGATTGATCAGAATTGCTAGGTGGCATAATTATAGGCTCGGCAGAAGTAAACGGGCAGGTCTCAATTGCATTCTGATACACATAAGGAAGCAACTCAGTCAACATGTGCAGTAATACGTCAATATTCCAGCGTTCTCGCTCGCCTAGAACACGAAGGTGAGAATCTACAGAGCCTTCAACCCCAGAAATGGGGGGGCATCTCTGCAACACGATGAAGCCCACATTAGATAACGTGCACAAGATCCTCTAGAACAAGACATTTAAATTTCTGGAATCAGGAAGCAAACCTGTGCAGAACCTAGGATGTGGGAACGTAAAACTCGTAGAATGTGGTCCAATTTGCCCCCCCACTTGAGTACAGCATGCATGAGTTCTTTGAGAGTGGTTTCAACAACTGATCCTGAAGGATCACAAACCAACTGGAAGAACAATTCTTCAACCTAAAAACAAGCAGAATGGTAATTGTAAGCACCTTTAGAAATTCCACAGATTACATGTGCTATACAATAAGCCTCCCAGGCAGCCCTGAATCCATGTGCTACGGCCTGTTCTTGAGCTTACATTGCAGCCAATTCTGTGAAGACAATTTTCTGCTCCAATACTGCCTCAGAGCATTAGTGAGGCTGACCTTGAAATATTTATCCAAATTTGGAAAGAGCGGAAGCAGCAAGGCCAGGTTATGAGCAGCAGCCTCTCGCACGACAGTTGCCGAATCCTCAACCAATTGTTGCACTATAGATAAGATCAGAGAATCTCGAATCTCAGGATGTACAAATTCTGCAAGTTCACCACAAGATTGTGCGACAAGCAACCGACGTTCTTCATACTTGTGATTTATCTATAGCCAAAAATGATCAATATTATAATATTGCAGTCAAGGAAAATAAATTACCAATTTAACTAAAGCATTTTTTGTCCAGAAAGGTGCACCTTACCTGTTCCCAGCACTGTGGAAGCAATTCTGTTTCAGTTCTCATCTCCCCAACATTTCTGGCTAAGCTTACACAGGCCTAAAAATGAGAAAAAAAAATAGAACTATAAAGAGATCCTACTATTAAAGAAGACAAGTTACTTTAAGGCAAAGTAATAAATACCACAAATCTCAGGTCATGTTAACTAAGTGATTAGAGATAACTTACATCCATGATGATGCGTCTCTGTTGTTCATCTGGTCGTTTTATTAAATTAAACAAAGTATGTGTCAGGGAATCCCGCACACCACTGTCAGGATGATGCTCAATTGCACACATCATTAAAGGAAGAAGCTCCTAGACACATATAAATGCACCATCTCAGTGATCAAACATTTAAAGAAACAATGTTCATAATTTACCAAGAAAGCTCTTAATGAGAACCTCACGGTGATTGATTAGGACATAGGGAACAATCTTCGGCAAAGCCTCTGAAAGAGTATGTATGGTCACAACACCCTGCAAAGAGGAAGGCAATCGACTGAGTTATATAACCACATTCACATATAAGTCAAGGCTAATTTGCATGAGTATTTGCATTAAGAAGTTACCACTTTGTCAGAAACAACCGAGCCTTTGGGATTAAGCGGACTGTGAACTAGTATACCATCATCACTAAGTGGTTGAGATTCTTTGTCATTAACAAAACCATTATTCTTAGTGACTGTATTACCATTCCAAGACTCTTTGATAGACTCAATAGAAAGAGTGTCAAGCATTCGTAAGCTCTCATTGCAGGTCTTGTCTCCAACATCTGAAACTCCAGGAACTGACTCAATGAAGAGGGACGCTGATGTTTCTTTTTCATGTTTACCTCTAATTTCTTCATCATTCTCATTCTCCTCATTCAGAGGACTTACAGATACCATGGAGTTATCTGCAGTGTCATTCTTTTCCTTTAGAGTTTCTATCTCTGTCTGCAAAGAAGTAATTTCTTCTTTGTAATTGTCAACATGCAAAGGCTGTGCTTGTTCAGGATCTCCGCTAGTCAACTTTCTACTAGCTCGGGAACCCTCTATGTGCATTTTTAAAGAAGTAATTTCTGATCTGCAGTCATTAAGCTCCTTTCGCTGAAGTTCCATGGTTTGCTTTAAATCTTGTACCTTCAAAATGAAGTAAAATGATTAAGAAGACTGGTGCTTATCTTAGAGGAATAAATGCACACTGTAGCACATACCAGAATGTCTCGGTCTTTAAGGTCCTTTTGGGTAGCTTCTAATGATTTTGTCAATACTGTCAACTTGCCATCACCCAAATCTTTACTTTTCTGTAAGGACTGAATAACTGCAGTTAGTCTTTCATTTTCCTTCAGGAGTGATTCCTGTTCTTGGAGAAGGGACATCTTTTCCTGGAGCAAGAAACACTATGGTTAAGAACTGCAAAATCTCAACTGCTGTCTCCAGACAAAGAGACATTTACTGCTAATCATAGTTTTATTAATGTATTAAGACAGCATGCATTCAATAAAATCCCTTGCTAAGTACACAAGAACCACATCTCAATAAAAGAGTAATTCAAAACACTTAAAAAATGTTTCTTCTATGTATACATTGTCCATTCAATAACAGTTATAATGGATACCTCAGCAGCCTCATCAGTGCAAGAAAGGTACTGATAGTAATAATGGCGCAGAGCATCAGATACACAAGCTGGAGAGTTTGGCAAGACATCAATGTTTTGGTCAGTGACCTGCATAGGAAAAGTATGGTCAGCAAAAGAATAATGATAGCAAAGAACAGCATATAGGACATGTTATTTTTGGGCAAAAAATTCAAAAAAAAGAAGAGGGTAATTGCCCGCAATCCCGATAACCATGGTATCAAACATAGATTCAGCCTAAAGATACCCATAAGTTCCTGGTAGTTGGTGTATCAGTAAAGAATAGACAATGTTCGATACGGTAAAACAATCCAAAATTGTCACTCACGAGCACGACATAAGTCACATACAGTATCACTATAATGCTTATAGCCTTCTCCAAAATCGAGAATGCATATGTTTATGCATCACAAAATTCCTAATTTGATGTAAGAGAATGCAGAACACATATTTGGCACACCAATACATAAATGACATTGTATGTTAAAACTTAAAAGGTAGATTTTATACAAGTTCTGTAGAATTTGTGGAATTAAGTGGATTAACATTTTAATTGGAAAACCAAGGCAACTGCCAAATTTTATAAAGGACATTATCGGACTTTACTAACAGACAAGGCATGTTCTTTAGTGTTGGTCATCTAGGCAAACAAACGACTGTCATGTGATTCTAAACCTGTCAATTGAGTCATGTTGTGTATTTATCATGTCAGACTAATTGTGTTATCGCATCTATCATTTTTTCAATAATATTTTTTATATTTTGAAAAAAATTATATTTGATTACTAATAATACAATAATTTTAAACATATATAAAATGTATTTGTATTCAATTTGATATTAATATACTTAATAATCTTTTATCAATGTTAAACATGTATTAACTGGATTCAATTGATTCTAATCGTGATGATTTAGGTAGTAATCGTGTCTATTCATGTCAAAATAAAGTTATATTCATTAACCATGAATCACATGAATATTTCAAAATAGTTAAAAAAATTAATACTAAATTTTATCATATTGTTGTGTTGTATCGTGTCATTTCGTGTAATCATGTCACGTCAAGGATTGACAAGTCTAGACCAGCCATCCAATGTAGCATTCATTTTTTCATCTTTTTTCCCCTTTTTTTAAGAACAAGCATCCACAACAACCCCATAACTAATACAATGCAAATACGTTAATGAACCAATCACTGCTATCTTGCAATTACGTTATTGACTAACACCCTTAACACATGCAATATTATCCTCACATTAAGCTTGTAGGATTTCTATGATGTGTCAAATATCAAATAGAGGCTTGAAACTTTGAGAAGAAACAAAGAAAGGAACCAACACGAAGCTCAGTGTATTCCAAATTGAGCTATCTTCTTGGAACTTCTCAAGATGTATTCGAAATTGAACTATCTTCTTGGAACAGTTTTTAGTTTATGATGTTAGCTACTTCACCACAGCAAACCATAGAAAAGCACGTGAAGATGAAGCCAGAGTGTAGACATGATGATGTCAATGGTAAGGAAAGATCAAACTTGGTTAATTTAGGAAAATCACATGTATCCACACCTCTTCATAAAATGTCATTGCTGTAAGTTTGTACCCAGCAAGAAGCAAGTATTCCTTTACAACAAAGTTAAGATCTCTGCGTTCAGCATCCTTCAATGGTCCTAAACTAAAAGAGCTCTCCCTTCTTTCCTGTTGATTTGCACGACCAGCATTTACACCTATATCTGCAGAGATACCTGCAAAATAAAACAGAAGAGGGAAAGTTTTAAGTCGTCCTGAACACAATTCCTAAGAAAAACAGCATCATTTTCACGTATCTTGTCACAAGTAGCATTAGACATTTATTACATGAATCTTCTTTCTTTGGTATAGACGGTAAGCCATACATCATACATGATAAGTAATATCTGTGTTGTTTCAGTATCCAGAAGTATTCACTTTGTTGCTTAAACACAGAGTTTTGTGAAATGGTTATTGGAAGTGTAACCATTTGCCTCCATATATCATCAGTTTTCGGTTTAAGCATTTCAACATGTGCATATCTCAGAAAGATTTTTTTTAAAACTGAACTGCCTAATTTGATGAGTCACTTGGTCTATATGAACAAGACAAAAAAAGTGTAATAATATTGAAAGAAACTGATCCTAGGCTCTTTTGCTGATGAAACAAGGACAAAATCAAGCAGGGGTGGACATTTAGAATGAAGATTAGCATGTTGCTCAAAATTCATCCAGAAGTGTCTAATATTTAGTTGTCACCATAACTGATTGAAGCATATGTTAAGAGGAAATATAGCTTTACCTATAAAAAAACTTAATATTTGGGTTCATGCTAAGAAGAAATCAACGGTATTGATGCAGAATAACTCTAAAGTTAAAAGGCTGTTTTGATTGTGAATGGTTTAGACAAAGAAAGACAAACTTGCATATTTTAACCTTTTTTAAATCGGAATTGAGGAACTAACCGGTAGATACATCATGAGTGCATTCAAGAGTTGTCTGCAATTCTAACTTCAATCTTGAAAGATCTTCTTGAGCTAAACGAAGCTCATAGTCACTGATGGCCAAATTCTTTTCCAGCAATTCTTTCTCTTCTAGCAAACTTTGTGGATCTGCAACTGAAAATGATCAAGAAGAAAAATATAAGAGTCAACTTAAGTCCCTATTAGCAATCATGTGTGGTAAAACCACAAATATTTTATCAACTATAAAACAATAAAATAGATGAAGTTGTCAGGATGAAATGCAAGGTCAATGCTACAAGCCTTAACAACACTAAGTCTGGTAAGAGTGAGCTTGGTCCAGGAAGATGAAAAGAGACATAAACATCTAAATTGACATTGTAATTTACAAAATAAATGAATGGTGTTGTATGTGTTATGGCAAGATAACTTTACCTTCTACTTAGCATTATATTGCTATACAACCTACAGTGTGCAATCAGAAAAAAGAAAAAAGAAAAAAGAAAAAAGACAAAAGAAAAGAAAAGTGGATACATGCAGTAAGTGATGGAAAATCCTTAAAAAATTGGTTATTGTTACAATTAGAGTCTAATGCACATTACATGTTATACATTAGCCACCTGAATCACACAAAAAATGTGAGAAAGATGGTAAACGATCACATGAGATTGTTACTAAAATCACGTGGACTGATATTGTCAAAGAAACTTGCTTACACATATCTCTTCACAAGTCTATTCTATTGAAAGTGGGAAATGGAACTCCACTTAAGCCACATTTGCATGCCTTTTAACTCTCCTCCTAACCAAAAATTTAAAGCTTCCACCGGTCATTCAAGTAGTATACAAACCAACCCAGATTAATCCCGCTACTGAGGTATCAGGTATCCCTTCTTCATTTTTATGCTATCTATTTATTATTCGTGATTACCTCAGAGAGTTAATTAAAATGGACCTAAATGCCAAAGAGAGTTAATTGAAATGGACCTAAATGCCATTCTCAACGACTTATATTTTCATCAAAATATCTAATAAAGTAGTATTGTTCCCTTCGTCCGAACCAACAATATGTTGTACTCAACCCAAACCCCTTAGAAAATCCATCTCCACAGCCTTTTTCCACAAAGTCAGCTCAGATTTAAACAGAACAACATCAATTGCACAAGAAGACTAATCACAGTCACATTTAAATTCTACAAAAACACCATCTGCTCTTTGACTTCAACGAGTAAACCTCACCAATCCACACCAAAAAAACAAAACCCAATCGCACTGCACATCGTGAAAGGGGAACATGCTGCGGAGGTGAGAGAGAGATACCTCGAAGCGTGTTCAACCGGGAGATCCGATCCGGCGGGAACCGGGACGGGTCGGCGAAGAACTCACGGAGTCGAATCGCCTGGTCATCCCGGCCGTCCTCGACGAGCTCGTGGAAGAGCTCAAAGGCGGTGAGGAGGTAATTCTCCTGAAGGAGGAAGTTCACGACGCAGTTGCAGAGCGAGGACTTCTCCACGTCCATGGCGCGGGAAGAAGGATCCATAGCCGTCACCGGGGCGGGAGGTGGAGAGGGTGGATCTGGAACTGCACCGGTCCAATTCACGCTAGGGGTGGTGGATCGTGGAACCGCAGCCTCGGCGTGCGCGCAGATCTGGAGGAGGATGCAGAGGAGGGAAGTCAAAACAGGGTTACGAGAGAGACGAGACTCTGGTATGTGGAGAGAGAGAGAGAGACAGAGTATGGGCCTGAGGGGTGAGGTGGGTGTAAACGGATCGGATATCATCTCATTGTATTTCTCGAAAATTTAAAAGACATATGTATATATATATATATATATATATTTAAATTTAAAAACTTATATTCATTCTTAGATAGATATGGATATCCATATTTATTCGTAAATAAATATAGGTACAGGTATTTTATAGATATATCGTATTTATTTGCACTTCTAGCTTATAAGGTATTTTTAACAGATTTGATGAAACTTTATTGTCAATAAGAGGAAAAGTATGTGTTTGTTGAGTAACTCTTTTAACTCCCATCTCTCGAGTTCTTGTTGAGTGTTGATTCTCTAAATAAACACCAAAAAGAAATGATCTTAACCATGATTTGGAGCTTCTTATTCCTATAGCCAACAAAGGATTTTAGAAGTTAGTTTCAGCAGCTCTTTCAAAAAGTTGACTATGGCTATAACTCTTGTAATTTGGGAGTTGAGAGTTAAACCAAATAAACACTCTTTAAGACTTTATTATTAGTAGAATTTGACATCTGATCAAAAGTTCACTTATCACAGTATTTTATTTTCTATTAAAATTGTATACTATAACTTGTTTTAGCTGTTATTATTAAGATGATTTTATTTTCTCGTATGATTTAGATTGTGATTATAAAACAATTCGAGTCAGAAGTATGACCCAACTACAACTTAAGTGTACGTTTGTTCATTAGAATGGGATGTAGCTTCTAAGATCAGAGACCCTAAATTACAACCTTCAATCGTGTAACGATCCAGTTTTAAAAGTGGTGCTTTGACCATATAATTAAGGTGAAATTCAGATGTATTGAGCATTGGGAGCTTCAATGCCTAATGTGGGACACGTTCTCAGTAGTGTCTGACGTCTGGATTATGTGTTTCTAGTCTTTTGGTGTGGTGTGGTTTGGATGTTGTGTCGATCCTCGTGAGATTTTGCACTTTGAAGTTAGCATTTGGAAATGTAACTTTACCTTCAAGAATGGCAATCTTCTTCTCCAAGAGAATGTTAATAACCTTAATACCATGTTCAGGGAATGGAAGATCCACCCATTCGAAAAACCTACACTCATTTTGCTGAAATCTTTTGTAGTCATAGAATCTCCATCCAGGATTATCCGACATCCATGAAGTCATCACCGATAACTCGAAACTGCAGTAGCAATGGAGGAGCGGAGCTTTTTGACGAA
>JAMKQA010232131.1:0-16675 GCA_024699735.1 Posidonia australis
GAAACAAAGCATTAGGAAGCTGTCAAGAGAATAATAAAATATATAAAGAAAACTTTGCACTACAAATTATTTTTCCAAGCGGATGAACTTGAAGTGCTTGTTTATACAGATACAGATCTAGGTGGTGACAAAGATGATTGGAAGTCCACTAACTCTTCTTTGTCGGCGGTGTTTTTCCATCATTTACCATTTTCCTTTAGAGTCAACCACGTGACGCACTTGCGATTAAATAAAATCTCATATCACTTTATTGTACTTACGCGACTTCTACATGCAACTTCATGAGCTAAAAAATTAGCTCAATGATGAGGTGACCTTTGTATGTCTTATGACCGTTAAATTGGGATTGGTTTTACTTGTTACACAAGCTAAAGGTAAAATAACCTCTTTGAAGAATTGTTTGCACCATCGATTGGTCGATCATTTTATGAAGAATATTTGATGGAATGCAATGAAAATGATAAATCTTGTGTCATTGGAAATGACGAGATATTGCAGCTACTTCAAAATTTTGTACACATGAAGAAGACAGCCTTTTTTAATGTTATGATCAATTATTTTACCGTACTAACTCGTTGTGTAGTTGTACCTTTTTTTACCAATGAATATAAGGACTCCTTTAGCAATGTTTTAGCTGAATAAATTCCGAACTCTCTGTTCTGGTAACACGACCACTGCAAGTCCAGAATAATGACTCACACCTCATATGTTCGGTTGTTGACACACCAAATATGCTCTAAACCTCAGAGTGGTCCGACAAGAACCTTATACCAAGTGACACTCGTAATGGTGGACGGCGATGAACTTAGTGACCTCTTACTTTGGGGCACTCTGCTATCTACAAATTTCTTGACATTGCTTTTGTTCATTCTGAACACCATGGTTTGCCTATTGTACGTAGGTTAACACCATAAATCCCTTCTGAACGATCTATGTTACGCTTTCCTTTCTCTTTTCTTGGTTTGTGTTTATGTAGGCTTTTTAAACTTTGATAACCCTTTTTAGCTCCTTGCGTTCTTTTTAACTTTGAGTTCAATTCAGATTTCTCAAATAAATAAGTTTGAACTAAACAAAGTTGTCCACGACTACTTGGTCAAGTGGTGTTATAAGTTTGTATTGCATAGACATCACCTACAAATTTTAGCGAAAAAAAAAGGTCAGAAGTTACACAATAGTATCTTCTTCCATCTAGACCGTCGTCATCAAGTTCGAACTCATATGCCACAGACGGAATCTAATATTACTAGTAGTAAAAGTATCTAATAATTCCTTAAGTTTTTTGATTATCTCCAAATCTATACTCTACTTAGAAAGGTATTTGATATTATACAAATTTGAAGATATTCGACAGAGGGGTTTATCCGTCATAAATAAAAAGTGATATTAGTATTCTGAATGTATTACAATTTAATTTGGAAGTGATTTTCTTTTAAAGGTGTATAAGTGTATATAAGAAAATATTCTAAGTTTAAATGAAAAGTGAAATAATTATTAAAATAAATATTGAAATAAGTGAAAAATATGTAGATTAATAATAATCAACTTGATTATTAAGATATATATCTAATTTAAAATATGTATACATTATATTATATTTATATTAATTTTTAGATAAAAAATAAACACATCATATAGATATATATATGAGAATAATTTAACGGTATACCTTTATTCCACCTTTCCAACAGAATAATTATTCTAAAATAAATAAATCAAAATAATTATTATTATTCTATTTTTATTTCATTTTTTGACTTATCAAACAGAATTACTATTTCAATTCTATCTTTATTCTACCCTTATTCCTGTATTTAAACATGAACTTACCGTTTAGGCACAACCAAAATTATCTAATTCGATGTAATTAATGTCCAAGAAATCATTTTATTTTCAAACCAAACAGACGAAAAGTACGTGGGCGTGAGGCAAGCATCGAACAGACGAGCTTGCAATCTCACTTCTTGAGAATAGGACGTGCCGCCAAACATGGTTTGGATAATCAGAATAAAACTTCGGTAAGAATGCTGATGCCAAGATTTTCTGATTCACATATCTTATCAGGTTCAGCCTTTTCGCGGTCCACCAAAATATTAATTTATTTTTCAATGCTACCATGACGTTGATCCAACCATTATGAACTCAATTGTCAGCTGTATGCATCACTGTGGAAATAGGAAATTAGCAAGAGTCGACACCATTTATCTTCTTATAGTGGCATGCAAAACTGGAAATGAAAACCCAGACGAAGATACGAATTGCTCAACTTAGAGACTTGAAAGTCTAAATAGATGACGTGCATTATCTCATCTACTTTATGAACTCTTGATTGACCAAGCTTCTTTTCTTCTGTATCAGCCAAACATGCTCAGTTCCTTTAAATAAAAGTAAATTACGGATGGAACAAAACAAAAACACAAAGTTCGAGCAAGTACAATGCAGATTCAAAAAGAGTACAAACAGAAATTATTGACAACGAAGAGGAAATCAATGTGCTCCTGATACCCATTTTAACAATGATATCGTGCACCACCAACAAAGCAAAAAGGGCCAATGGATTTTCCTGGCAGTGATCAATGAGCAGGCTTGGTTTCTTTTCCTGGCAGGATATTATCAGGCAAAGTAAGCTCTGGAGGGACTTCACGGACAACTCCCAACATTGAATCATACTCCTCATCCCGACGAGCAAACTTTTTCCTAAGCACCTTTTCAAACTCAATCTCATCAAATGTCTTTGCATTCTCAGCAGAGTGAACCTGCGCTAGATTGGCATAATTGGAGGCTGATTGAGAAAAAAAGGAAATCTCTCCATCCTTGAGCTTCCTAAGGAATTTTGCAGGTGAACCAGCCCAAACCTGTTAAGTCATGATGGTATGTTACATGGGTTAATAACTAGTTCTATTTAGCAGGAAGTTCCATATTGTATCAGACACACTATTCCTTGCAGGGCAAAAATTCAGAAAAACCTGTTGTGAACGACACATGGACAATCCACTACACCCACAGTAACTCGACTTTTTGGACAACCCAGCATACATGACAATCTTTCCGTGCATTCTTGCCTTCTTGCTAACCTTGTTTGCCTACTTGTGTCTCCTTTTGTTCACCTTAATAAACCTTGTTTATCTTTCTGTACATGTGTCACCAGTCACTATTTCACTTTCTTTGTTGTTTACTATTATAAATTTTAGTATGTAGGTATATTTATAAATATTTTCCTCTCAGCCTTACTACTACATCTCTAGCATTTTCTTTTAAAAGATGCCCTTAGCATTAATCACGGAAATGCCACTAATCCTTCTTACTCTATTTACGCAGGGACCGAAAGGGCCCGAAATCAAATGCCTAGACAGGGATGGAATCAAGAATGACATTCAAATTTAACCGTGCAAAAGTTTGTCCCTCTCATCAATGGTAAGCAGGTCACCAGTCTTAGCTTACACTGTTGTCAAGAGCAACTAGATTTCTCGTGACTTTCTAAATTAGCCTTCATCTTTTGAAGCACTACTGAAGCAGTTGAAGGACATTCTGTGATTGCTGTCCTGGATACCTGCATCCCAACTTCACAGGTTTGTATGTACACCTTATCTATGTATGTAATTGTGTATTTAACCAAATTTACCTCCATTTATAGCTAGTCTTTTCAACTATTACTGTTTTAGCATGCGTCAATTGCCAAGCTATCTAATTTAGGTAGCACTTAGCAGCTAAATGTGATTGTGTTGATTGCTATTGCTCAAAGATTCAAATATCACAAACAAAGATTAAAAAAAGAAGACCATCAGGGTCAGACAGACATACCTCACCACAGGGAATCGTTGTATTCTCAGTGACAAGAGAACCAGCTGCAACCATGCCATTCTTTTCCACGACAACCCCATCAAGCAAGGTTGCACCCATGCCAACAAAAGCTTCATCTTCAACAGTGCATCCATGAAGGACAGCACTATGACCTGTTAAGCTCAAATGTTGAATAACCATTCGGTGAAAATAATAATAATTTTCTGTTTTTTGTAATGATAAAACTAGCACATATTAAGAAAAGCATGCACTGGAGGAGCAATTACAGCGGACAGATAAACAAGTGAAGCGTAATTGAAGAAAACATGCTTTGTAACATCATGCATTAGACACACTGTATTTACAGAAGCAGACACTACAATGATGGAAAAGACAATCATGTAAGAGAAAAGGCACTGGATCACCACCAAATAGAAGAACTTTGAATATGGTTGTTATCATCAGATTCATACTAGATATTATAAAACCATCTATAACTCAAAAATGCAATATGGAACTTACCAATTGTAACATTATCTCCAATAATAGTAGGTAAAATCTTTCCACTTAAGCTAGTCTTTGCCACATGAACAAGAGAATTATCTTGTATATTGGTTCCAGATCCAACCTTAATGCTGTTCACGTCGCCTGTGCAAAACACAAGTTTACACATGGGAATTAAAAACCAGAGACCATAGAATACCAAAACAATTCATCTAATTTCAAGGTGGTAGAACCAAACAGAGGAAACTAAACTGGAGGAAAGAGACAAACAACTTCAGCACTAAGGCAGTTAGACATACTGCTACCAACTAGTCAATAGATGGAACAGTAAAAAACTGCTACACAGAAACATTAATAATTTTTAAAAATAATTGTCAGAAGAACATAACCACAAAAAACTTTTCTAGAGGAAATTTTACAGAATAGTATTTGGAAAAAGTCCGCAAAGAATGTGGATAATTCTCCAAAAGGTACATAAAAGCTTGAATAAGATGGTACATATCAAAAAGGTAAAAAACAAACGATTGTTCCAGTGAAATGCTTTGCCAAGGATTGCAAGCCATACCTTCTACTAAGCAATAGAAAAAGATATTTGAAGCTTCCCTTCAATTGAGTTGGAAGTAGGAAGTGGTTGCAGTTGTACCAGGGTTTGAGGCTGGGATCAGAATGTGACTGGGATCAGAATGTGCTTCATTAGGTTATTGGTTTCAACATTAGTTACATCACTCCACGTCTGAAAAGGAAAGTTGTTCTTACTAGAATAATGCACTAAATGATATCAGGATGATGTCAAGAATCAACACTCAGCCTGAAACCTCATAAAAGACTTGGGATTATAGATTTAGAAACGGATACAAGGTTAAACCTCCTGAGGATGGTGGACTAAGACTTTGTGACTATCAATTACTATGGTTGTATTTGGTCTTATGGGTTTTCCACAGAATAGCTTATACACTACAACTTTTGGCTTATGTCAGATTTGTATAGCAGAAACTTTGTTAGTTTTGTTAGCTTTCTATAATTAAGCTGACTCTGTTTTCTCGTTTCATTCAAGTTCTGATTATAATAAGAACCTTGGTGTCAGAATTGGTGTATAATCTGAACCAAATACAGCCTATGCCACTAATAAAAAGTTGTTACATAAAAGTAAGGCTTAAATTTAGAAAAGTAGAATTTTAACCATCCAACATGAGGTTGAAAAAGCAATACTTTAGCCACACTAATAATTATGACCATCTAATGAGTTAGTGGCCTGACAAAGAGCTAGTAGATAAAATTAAAGCTTTGGGTTAGATAAATGGAATTTTGATCATCCAAGCATCCAACATGAGGTCAAAAATGATAATTCAGACAGACTAGTAACCATGAATATTATATGAATTAGTGAGTTAGTATTGGGTTTAAAAGATTTTTCAGAATTATCTAGTCATTCAGTATAATGATGCAAAAACCAATGCACCAATTGAGGTACAATAGATGTGTAATTTGCTAGTTACTCCGGATGCTCACCAAAGCTGAAAAAAAACTGCATGACAGGAAACAAATTCTACCAACTATTGGATTTGAACCAATGACTCCCGCCACATGAAAGCAATACTCTAACCTATGAGTTAAGTAGGTCATTTATCACTACAAAGAAAAAATAGACCCACCGTTTCGTGAAGTATAGATGGAATATTAATTCTAGGCAGTACCAATCAAGAAATGGAAAACAGATTATGTTAGGTTGACACCAATTGTAAAACTAAGTCACTTCCTATGAACATGAATCTAGTCATTCAGAATCATGTGTATTTCGTTAGGAAAGACCCAATTATGTGGTTGTGAGAACTATCCACAAATGAGTATCGTATGTACAGGTACTACACCAGATGACAGGAATCCCAACGATATTACAGCAGTTAAAATATTAAAAACAAAACGAAAGTAACAAATTTATACCAATTTGATATATTTAGCTGCAAATTTGGAAGTAACATAGTCACATACTGTTCCTTTGGAAACATTTTCATGTTTTACTTCAGTTTCAAAGTTTAACCAGCAGCCACATAGGTGGGCAATAGCCAACTATTATAGCACTCCATAGAATTCGAAGTTTCAAATTATGAAAGTCTAACTATATAGGATGTTAACATACCTCGCAAAACACACCCATACCAAATTGAAGATTTAGGCCCAACTTCAACATCTCCAATGACAGATGCGCTTGGAGCCACAAATGCATCCTTGTCAACGCAAGGAATTTTGTCAAATATATTCATGAGTGTGCGATGCCTTGACACTGAAAAAGGACACCACATGGCACTTGTCAATAAACAACAATTGAAATACAAACATCATTCAGATCACAGACATTAAAATGCCTCATGTATAACAAATACAGAAAGCATGAACCATGGTTATCAAACTGTGTCTGTGTCATAACAAATGAGTTTTTTTTTAATAATTATTGAGTTATGCAAGTTTCAAATGTCAATTTTCTTTTAGAAATCAGCACTTTCAGACCATTAAGTATTACTCTCATCATCTAATGTTTCTGGAATTGCTTTACTAAGCAATAATCCACATCAAAGCTAATTAATTCACTACCATGACTACAAGACCACGTATAATGTACCAACATAACATAACAGTTAGTTTTGACCAAGTAAAAGATGAAGAATCCAACACATGCTAAAGTAGTAGGCACTTCAACATAAAAGGTAAACCCAGTACGCAAGGCTCCCACCAATTTGGATAGGCTGTTTTCATGACTTATACTTGGACCTCGTGTCACAATAGAGTGACTTTACCAAAGGGTCACCCTAACATATGATGGACTTCTATGAAGATTAGTAAAAAGATGGCTGGTATTGTGATGAATCCAGAATCTAGTGTAAATTTCCTTAAAGATAAATTTTTATAAGCTTAATTCTATTATTCTAAATGATAATCAAGCCCATTTAACAGCTAAATCTAGATGATAATAATACTAGTGAAGTGAAAGACTTCAGTGGCAATTGTGGTGTTGATGCAATTTCAATGTATAAACTAAGAAGTTAAATTTAAGTTTGGGTTAAGTACATATTGATTAGAAGAACAAGTATAACGATTGATGCTGATATTACAATTTACAAGGAATCATAAATCTTAAGTTTTTTACCAGATTTAAAAGTTGGCTATTTATGTAATTTGCCTAAATAGAATTTGACACTTACTATTAAATCGTAATGGGATCTGTTAAATCTTATGTTAAGCCTAATAGGGTATTTGGATATCTACCTAAGGATCCACTTAGTATATTATCCTATATATGCACCTTTTTAACCCTAATAAAAAATTAGTTCATTACTTCCTCCTATTTTCACAATGGTACGAGAGCTCAAGGTGAAACCCTAGCCTCTCCATCACCCAGCACCCGTCGCCAGCCATCTCTGCCACCAACCACCGCCGCCAACCGTTTCACCGTCGGAAACTCACCGGCAACCTGCAAGAAGCCATTGCAGCCGCCGGTTTCACCTACTCCAGCCTCTGGTGCCTCCTCCCTACCCTGTCGGAGCTTGGCTGACCTTCAGCGGCCCTCCTCCTAGTCGTCGGCCCCTTGGACCAGCCTCCGGCGACCCCACCAACCCTGGTACGTGCTCCTCACTGCCGACAAGCCCTTCTAAGGCCTGTCCGGTGAGTCTCCAGGGGCGTCAACCCCTCTTCTTCCCGTAACAGCTCTTGTCGTTGCCCCCTATACACATCCGTATGTAAACGGAGTATAAAAGATCATCTCTACTCCCATCAATGAGGATTCAGTGGCTCTACAACTGCTGTACGCTACGTATCTCTAGTGTATTTCTTATTTATTTGCTACTATTACTTGTATTTTGTATTCTCCATCTGCATCTTGAGTATTGGAGACATCGATTATTAATTTTCAGTCTTATTTAAGATCTAATTTCTTCTTGCGAATCTCTTGTCAAGAACTTGAGCGGTACTTCAAAAAAACTGAATGAGAAGAATTATTTACTATGGTCATAGAATTTTGAGACCTTTTTAGCTGCACACTGCAAGCTCAAGCATCTGACCCAGTCTCCTCTAGATGCAAATAATAGCATGTATGAATATTGGTTTGCTGATGACTCAGCCATTGTCTCCTAGATGGTGAATAGCATGAAACCCACAGTTACTCGTAGTGTTATGGTCCTTTGTCCAACTAAGAAAATCAAGGACACTCTCAAACAGATGTATGGTTATGAAAAGAAATTTCTCAGTTATATGAGGTATACGAGCAAATCTTTACCTTGAAGATAGACGATAGTTCAATCCAAGATCACTTTGGAGCGCTTCGTGCACTTTTGGACGAACTTGAATTATATCAACCACTTACCTCAGATATTACTACCATGCATCGATATAGAGAAGAACTTGCTGTAGCTACCTATCTTTCTGGATTGAACTTGGATATCTCTTCTTAGATACGAGGTCAGATTCTAGGTACTGATTCTACTTCAAGTCTAGAAAGCACATTTGTCAAAGTCTTACGTGTCACTACAGGTGTGTCAGCTACTACTGCCCCATTACTGATCATTCTACTATAGCTACTCGTGGTCATGGCCGCGATCGCAATTTTGGTAGAGAAGGCCGAGGACGTGGTGATACTAGAGGCTGATCTCCTGTGAACATTGTGGTCGCACCAACCACAGGTCAGACTGATGTTAGGAAAAATTTGGTAAGTCAGAGTGGACATAAGCTTCTACAGAGGTGACTCAGACGCCTACAGATGCTTCTTCCACCAATGCTCAGTCAGTGACTCTATCTCAGGAAGAGTATGCACAGTTCCTTCAATACAAAGAGACTCAGTCTACACCTGTTGTTACATCCCATGCCACTGCTTTCACTTCAGGTACATCTGATTTAGTTGCCTCTAGAGACAATTCCTAGATCATTGATTTAAGAGCATCCTCTCACATGACAGGTAACCATGATCTTTATTGTCGCCTTTCTAAATTACCTAACATTAGATCTATCATTATAGTTGATGGCAGACCTATAAGGTAATTGGGCAAGACACTGTTCATGTTACGTCCCAATTAACCCTAGATAAAGTTCTTTTTGTACAAGAATTTCCTATAAATCTTTTGTCCATTAGCTCTATTACCAAACAATTAAACCGTTGTATGATGTTTTCCCTTTTCACTATACCTTTCAGTATATGCAGATGGAAAAGAGGATTAGTTTAGGACATAACAAAGGCCAAGGCTTTTAATTGTTAGTTAAAGATGAGATACCTCGAGACATTGCAACTCTTACTTCCACAGCTGATTCATCACTCACATGGTATTGTCGACTAGGCTATCCTACTCATCAAAAACTTCAACAGGCTTTATCTTGATTGTCTGTGTCTCCTTTTCAATATGAGTCTTGTGAGTTAGGTAAAAACCATCATGCTACCTTTAGAGGTCTACGTCTAGTTAGGAGTAAACGTCCTTTTGATTTAGTCCACTGTAATGTTTGGGGTCCAATCAGAATTTCTTCGACGTCTGACTACATATTTTATATTGTGTTTGTCGATGATTTTTCTCACATGTCTTAGATGTATTTGTTAAAGGATAGAGTCGACGTATTTGAGACAGCTTAGAAATTCTTCATGGAAATAAAGAATCAACTTTCTATTTATTCCAAAGTCTTTCGCACTGACAATGCTTTAGAATTCACTCAAACAAGTCTTCGATAATACTATGAATCCTTAAGTATGTTGCAGCAAACCTTTCAACAAAATGGAGTTGCATAGTGTAAACATCGACATGTTATTAATGTTGTTCGATCTCTCATGCTTGAGATGCATGTCCCCAAGTATCTGTGGTCTAATGCTGTCCTCATTGTAGTGTACCACATCAATCGCATGCCGTCCACACCATTTGGTGGGGACATTCCATTACATAAGCTTTATCCTAGTATTGATCTCTTTTCTCTCACTCCTCGGATATTTGGCTGTGTGACTTTTGTTCAGGACTTGACTCCCAATCTAGACAAACTTGCTCCAAAGTCTATTCGGTGTGTGTTTGTTGATTATTCTCGTACTAAGCGTGACTATCGTTGTTATCTTCCTACCATCTGGAAATACATTATTTCTACTGATGTCACCTTCTTTGAGAGTCAAAGCTTTTTTGATAGTACTCTTCTTATTTCTGATAGTGTTCCATTACCATCGGTGGTTGAGACTGGAGAGATAGATGTTACTGATGCTCATATTATAGGAACCGAAGTATCTAGCACCTTAAAGGTATATCGACGACAGCCACGTCCTCCTAGTACCAATCCCTCTTCATCCTCTGCAGATCTGCCACACGTTAACCTTGATTTACCAATCACCATCAGGAAAAGTATACGTACTTCATCGACTGCACATCCTATATCTCACTTTATAAGTTATGAGCGACTCCATCCTTCCTTTCGTGTATTTACCTTGTCTGTCTCTTCTGAGTCCATTCCTAGAACTATCAGGAGGCAAGCCTAATACCTCAGTGGAAAGTAGCTATGGATGATGAAATGCAGACACTGAAATCTCGTGAGACGTAGACACTAGTATCTAGACCAAAGCAAACAAATGCTGTCACTTACAGATAGGTGTTTGCTATAAAATACGAGGCAGATGGTACGATGGACCGATACAAAGCCCAATTAGTTGCCAGGAGATTCACACAGGAATATGACATTGATTACACTGAGACCTTCTCTCCTTTTGTCAGGTTAAACTCCATCAGGATCATTCTGTCAGTGGCTATAAATAACTCCTGGAATCTATACCAACTAGACGTCAAAAATGCATTTCTGTATGGTGATCTGTCTAAGTTAATGTATATGGAACAACCTTCAGGCTATATTGCTCATGGGGAGAATTAGATGTCTACTTAGTAAGGCAATTTATAGGCTGAAACAGAATCCACAAGCCTGATTTGAGAAATTTAGCAATATTGTATCTACTTGTAGCTTTCGTTGCTGTGTGGTGGATCACTCTGTGTTCTACAGGCGAACAAAAGATGGTTGTGTCCTGTTGACTGTCTATTGGGACGATATCTACGTAACAGGGAGTGATACTACTGACACTCAGGAAACAAAAGATTATCTGCAGAAGTACTTTGTCACCAAAAACATAGTCAGACCTAAATACTTCTTAGGTATTGAGTTTGCATTTGCTAGAGACAAGATGGTTCTATCACAGAGAAAGTATGCTATAGATCTCTTGCAGGAGACTGAACTTTTACAATGCAAGCCTAAGACTACTCCTATAGATCAGAGTCTGAATTTTTAGAATAACTCTTCACCTCTAATATTAGAAGATGTTGGCAGATACAAGAGACTGGTAGGAAAGCTAATTTATCTTACTATTACTCGTCCTGATATTGCATACATTGTGGAAATCCTTAGTCAGTTCATGCAAAGACCACAAATGGTACACTGACTAGGAGTTTTAAAAGTACTGGCCCACATTAAGAAGACTCCAAGTAAAGATTTGATCTATAAAAAGAATGGTTACCTGCAAATAAAAGCCTATTCAGACTCTAGTTATGCTGGAGATAGAGGAGATAGAAAGTCTACTTCTGGATATTATACATATGTTGAGGGCAATCTTGTTACATGACGCTGCAAGAAAAAGAATGTAGTCTCTCGCTCTAGTGCAAAAGCAAAGTATAGGTCTATGGCTCACACTGCTTGCAAGATGATATGACTTCGCTCACTTCTAACTAATTTGAGTCTTTCTACTCCTTCACCTATATCCATGTATTGTGACAACCAGGTGGCTATTTACATTACTAATAATCCCATTTTCCATGAACACACCAAACATATTGAAGTGGACTGTCACTTTGTTCGTGAGAAAGTGATGCAAGAAGTCGTGTCTACTCCCTATATCAAGTCAATGTGCTGATGTTTAGGCTAAAAGGATTAGTATTAGGACTTATAGTTATCTTTGTAACAAGCTGGACATGATAGATATATATGTTCTAGCTTAAGAGGAAGTGTTAAGTCTTATAGGGTATTTGGATATCCACCTAAGGATCCAGTTAGTGTACTACCCTATATATGTACCTTTTTAACCCTAATAACAAATCAGTTCATTGCTTCCTCCTAATTTCACAGGATCTAATCACCTGTAATATCTTAGGTAAATGAAAAAAAACTAAAACATACAAATAATCCTGATCAATAAGGTGACACTTGCACATGTGAATCATCCAAAAAAAAATCAATTTAGAATTTGTCCATGTAAGCAAATATTAGTCAAAAGGTCATCGAATACATGATTATTCCATATTGTTTTGTCCAACATACCAAGATAGGCCTAACTTGACTGAAACCCTACTTATCGACAACTTCACTCAGGTTTCTTACTAGATTAGGCAAAAGTTGTCATTGTGGTGAAATGTTTGTGATGTTTGAAACCACAAAGTTATCATCAATAATGATCAAGGTGGTAATACTTGATTTCCAAAGCAGTGGTAGTACTTGATTGCCCAAGCAACAAAAGTTGGTGTGTGAAACTTTTTAATCATGAAATTGGTTTTAATTATGACCAAATATTGAATGTAAAACGTTTGAAAAAAATCAGCAGTAGCTCCAAGTATACAGTTTTAATTAGAAATAAAACTGCTTAATCATCTAGCAAAGTACTTCATAACCAAATAACTCAAAAGCCATGATTGCAGGCTGTAATTAATCTTTAGAGACTACAGGATACTCCTAGTACACCTGCAATTGGTATCTGAAATTATTTTCAGAGAAAACTTCTATTTTAGAATAAACTAAAGTTTCTAAAGGCATCTTTAGCTAAATATATAACAATTATATGCACATCTTGGTCAGCAACCTTTGTTGAGTTATCTGAACATATCTCAACACCAAAGGAACTGACACTTTTATGTAGGTAACCTTTAGAAAAATGAAAGAAGTGCTTCAGATTCTGCAGATAGAATTAAATCTAGGATGAAACAAATAAATGGAGAGAAGTACAATCCACCAAAGAAAGCTGCCAACTTCTTTCAGCTAATGGATGAAACATTAAGACCATCATTTTAGTCATTAGTTTACAGTTTATACAAAATGAGAACAGTGTCATGTACTATCCCAGGACAACTTCTCCCAATTGGGATATCATGTGGATGAAAAATAAACACAACTTTGCAATAATTTTAGGTTCAAAAGAGAAACAACAACGAAAAAAAAATCTTTTGTTGCACAATTTACGTAACATGAAAAATCACCACTAAACATGTTTTGTTAAATTAAAATGATGTTGAAGTATCTTAATCCCTTTTGAGTTTTGACATAAGTTAAGTTACCCTTTCTAGTGATGTATGTGGTGGACTTAGACACACCTATGAAATTTTTTTGGTTGGATATTGAATAATAGTCACATATAGATTTTGCTCTATTGCTCAATTATACTGCCAATGTAATTTAGAAAGTATGAAAGAAACAAATAAACTGCATTTTTTTTCCTTTTAGAATAAAAGCTAATATAATTTCAAAAAAATAATAGGTGCCTGGAAGCCATGAAACATGGACAAGAACATTGGAATTATAATATGAGGTTATTGACATATAAATTTCAATAGGAAGTCTTAATAGAAAACATTGTATATATTAAATATTTGTTTGCATTTAACCATGAATAAAAAACAATAAAAAGATTTTAAGTACTGTAAAATGAGTTAAGAATAAGAAGTAAATGTGCTAAACATATATTCGAATTGCAATAATGATGTGTTCATATATGATGATTTGACTACACCTATGGTTGCTAACAGTAGTTCTACAAACATCCACCACCTAATTTAGGTAGCATTTGGTAACGTTTATGGAAAAATAGATTATTTTCATAAATAGTGTTTTTAAAAAAACTAGTCTTCCCAGTTTTTTAAAATCAGCTCAGCTTATTTGAAAGTTTTTATGCACAAACAAAAAGCTAGCATATTGAAATAATCTGGCTTAAAAAAAACTGTTTGGTTCAACTTTTCAGGAGTAAGCGCTTTTATGAATAAATTGATTTTAATAATCGTTACCAAACGGATCCTTACTGTATAGTTCAAAAGTATTCATACATCTGAAATATATTGAGAATCCAAACATAGAACAGATTTACACACTTACGGTATTTAAAGTGTACACAATATGAAGGATAATTACCATCCAATACATGTGTGACGACGATCTGAAGGTATTTGTGTTCCATGAACATGTTGCTTCTCAATTAATCTAACATTCTATAGGTTAAAATATAGATGATTTTGGACAAGTTTTATGAATTTTCTCTTTAATTTGATGGATGTTATGTTAATATAACAAACCCTATTAATCTTATTCAAATATATGGCATGCCTTCCAATAAATACAACCTTATCAAGTCTGTATGTTAAAATTTTGCCACATGGTAGCAAATACTGACATAAGCAGGGAACTATAGCCAAGTATGATTTTATGAAACCTCTAGCTAAAAATGGAAATTATACTTATTATTCCATTGACTCTGCAAATAAAAAGCATAGTCATCATTGTGCCAAGCGCCACAGCGACAAGCAGGGGTGCTTTAGATGACTACAAAATGGGTTTTCCCCCCAGAAATTTCATAGTATCTATACATAAATTTGTCCAATTTATAGTATATTAAATACTAAATAACATTGAAATATCAAAATAAATAGAAAGAAATAAAAATATCATGAGAATAATTATAAAAGAAAATTGAACATCAAACAAATTATTAACACACGCCTGTGGTATGGCAAGGCACCCAAGGCGGTGCCCAAGATGCGCGCGTAACTCAATTGAGCCATGCTGCCGAGACACCTTAACTAGAAGGCACCTTGCGCCTAGGCGCCCCTGCCATAATAAACTCTAAGTTGAGTAGATGCCAAGGCTCGTTTTTAACGGTAGGACTGTAGTACGAAAGGAAACAGTAGCCATTAATGCTAACCATGGTCAATTTCTTTTGCTCGCCATTTCAAATCTCAAACTGCTGTGAACACGCACTCACTCATTCACTCCGTATAAACACAAAACTAAACCCTCCAGCTGACAAACATTCAAGGTGAAATAGCGAAACCAGAAAAGAAACCTAACGAACGAGAAGTACTAGTCTGAAATAGCAATCGAAACAAGGAACGAGGGAGGGAGGTGTGGAGAGAAGTGGGGCTCTTACATTGCTCTTGGAAGTAGTAGTTGCCCTGGAGGCGGGAGCCAAGGCGATCGATGGCTTGGCCCGTCTCACGAATCCAAAACCCCACGGTGTAGATCGCCTTCCCGATAGTTCCCATGGCGGCGGCACAAGACAGAATCCGATCTCGATGGATCGAGCGAGGGGTACTTACGCCGGCCCTCGTTCCCTCCCGCTGTAAGCTCAGGCGATCGTGTAAAACAGGAGTTGATGCTAAGAAAGAGAGATTCAAGATGGAGAAGATCCCAAATGAGTGGGTGGTGCACTGGATGTGACGATGATGCTGAAGACCATCCACATGATTTTGGGGGGTTTTTGCTGCCATTTTGCCAAAATGCCCCTCAATTTCTGGTTATTTCATAGAAGTGGTCCCAGGCAAGATTTATATATTATTGTTAAAAATAGATTCACAAACACGGCAATTATTTCTGTCATTAGCTCCAAGGACCACTCTTGATAGCAAATTTAATCTCAGTGTTATGAACCATCATTACTTGATTGGACCGCTTAGATTTGAATTGTGATTAATAGTTGTAATAGATCGTAATCCCTATGTAGATATAATAAATAAAAAAACCCAAGATGAAAAAATAAAGATATTGGAATAAATAGACGAATAAGAAAAATAGTAGAAACCAAACTTTCAAACATCTGATAAGATATAAAAATAAGAAGAATTAAAAAAATGCATCAAAAAACATTTCTTGTCCAAAATTAATAAGATTAGGAAATTTTTCTGGGACTGTCATGTGATTGGACCAGACCTGAAAACTTCTCAATAAGATTAATCGTGAGAAAATTGAAATCACATGAATGCACACAATTAGAAAGCACATTAAGTCGTAATCTACCATGCAAAATATACACTAGAATACAATTTTAATCTTTATTATTGTTCTTTATTTTTATTCCCTAGACACAATATGGAAGCAATTTTTCAATACATAATTAATATAATATTATATATATATATATATATATATATAGGCAAGAGATCAGTTGCATCCTCCCTTGAGGGAAGATGCATCATTATGGTTGATTGTTAATCTAGTGGCTAGTATTGAAACCACTTATTTAGAGATAAAACCACTAGTAGTTTCGTTTTTGGAGGGAAAATTTTTTTCATTTTTTTATTTAATTATTTTGAAGTATTGTAGTTATTGCAAGTGGTCTCTACTTGGAAATTTATTAGTAAAATTTTTATTTTCGTTA